>CM060955.1:110852955-110940455 GCA_030765055.1 Mantis religiosa | reverse complement strand
CTGGACAATTTGTTGGTGTCGCTGCCATTGTTCAAACTTCCTTCCTCCACGATGAAATATCCTGAGTTCTGAAATATAAGCAAAAGAGTACCAATTAGGATGCATATTGTTAGGCACTTTAGGGGGATCGGGATTAGCGTTTTTAAGCGCTTAGGTCATATTGCTTGATGCATAATTGAAATTGCTGAAATTATATTCAATGAAACAATGAACAGAAAGTAAAAATTTTCACCGCGGATGAAAATATAGATTTAATAACACACGAAGAATTTAACAGCATAATGCAGTTTAGTAGAAATAAGAAAGCTGCTGGATGTGATCAATTAAAGTTGGAACTCATAAAATATGCACCTGATTGCTTGATGGCATGATCTTTTTAATCTTTGTTGGAGGTATGGGCATATCCCTGAAGAATGGAATACAGCGTTGGTGATACCAATTTTTAATAAAGGCGGTAGAGAAAAATGTAACAACTACAAAGGTTGTATAAACTATATGCTAAAATAGTTGCAAGAAGAATAAGTACAATAGCGGAAGCAGGGCTTCATGAGGCCCAAAACGGATTTAGAAAAGGAAGATCATGCACGAATAGTATATTTATAATTCAACAACTAATTGAAAAACACAAAGAATTTAATGTTGACACATTTATGCTTTTTGTTGACTATGTGAAAGCCTTCGATTCGGTTTCAAGGGATAAATTTTGGATAGCGATGGAAAATTGTGGAATACCAGCACATTTAATAGGTAATGTACAAAGTATGTATAAAAACACTACAATAGCAATAATAAAGAATGGAAGGAAAACAGAAGCAGTGGACATAAATAAAGGAGTACGCAACGATACCCTCTATCGCCTATATTCTTTAATATTGTCACCCAATTATCGGGAAGCACAACAAACGACAGCTGAGAAGGGACCAGAGGCCACGCTACACCCACTCGTTTGTCTCCTGTCACTAACTGAAGGGATGATTAGGAGAGGGATTGCGGGCCACTGAGCCGTCTCTTTACCCTCCCCCTAGGTTCTCGAACGTGCGGGTTGTTTCGTCTAATCTGGAAACTTCTAGATTGGCCAGCTGACCCTATATAAGCAACACGTCGGGCTGGAGGAAAGTCAGTCAGTTCTTGGCGAGTTGTGAGGAGCGCCCAGTGAGGGGACGGACTGCGTACGTGCGTCGGAGGAGTTGAAGTAATTACGAGTGCAAGTGGAACTGTAACGGACGAACTGGTGAATCGTAATTGTGTGCATTACGTAATTCTGTGTAATTGGAAAGTGTTTAACTGTAAGTCGGTGGAAATAAAGAACATTTTTGAGTGGTGTAATTGGACTTCTCATTTCACGAACCCACAAAGTCACAATATCTATATTGATAATATAGTACAAGAATGGCAGAAAAGTATAAAACAAAATGTACTGAATGGTAAAATAATTTTAAGTACAGTATTATTTACTGATGACCAAGTGATAATATCCCACTCGAAAAATGACATGCCAAGAGCAGTATATAGTTTAAACAACATAGCGGAAACATATAACCTTCCAATCTCAGAAGACAAAACTAAAGCAATGGCTTTTAGAGGAAAGAACAACATAAGAGGAAAAATAGTTATAAACAATAAAATAATAGAACAGGTTAATAGTTTTAACTAAGCTACACAGTAGCAGTAGCAAATAATAAAAAGGATATGGAGGTGAAAATAAACAGATTCAATTAAATGTGTGGGACTATAATAAGAACGCTGAACAGGAAAACACGAAAGGAAACACAGATGAAATTTTATAAGATAATGGCAGCCCAACGTTAACATACGGTTCCGAAATATGGACACTGACAAAGAACCAACGCAAACAGCTAGAATCGGCAGAGATGTGATTTTTGAGAAGCGTGGCAGGTTATAAAAGAATAGACCAAGTAAGAAACAAACAAAAATAATAAGAGAAGAGCTTGGGATTTTTAATTTAACCATTAAAATAATAAAGAACAAAAATGAATGGAAAAATCATATTTTAAGAATGGACGCGGAATGACTTCCAAGAAGAGCTTTAGATTATATGCCGAAAGGAAAGAGAGATGTGGGACGCCCAGCTCTACGCTGGGAGGATCAGTAGGCTCTTGGACAGAACGGAACGGGTCACAGGGCCCAATCCTTCAAGATGATGATGTGATGATGATATTCAATGATTCCGAGATCAGGCCGCGCCTTTGCCGAGCGGTTAGACTACTTGAATCTCACCAAGGCGGCCCGGGTTGGATCCCAGACGACCGCATGAGAGACTTGTGATGGCAATGCAACACTGGGCGGGATTTCTCCGGGGTATCCTGTTTCTACCGCCATCATTCCGCCAATTGCTGCATTATCATCTTCCCTTTAATCCATTTTGCCCTCATTCTGTTCATCTACTTCTCTAAATCTCATTCCAGGCATCACACATTCTGGATTACTGTGTCTGAGCCAGGTTCCTCAACTCGACGCATAATGGCATAACTGATAATGGTATAACTAGCAAAGTTAAAGAAGAATAATCCAAGGTCTATACAGCTTAAAGGTAACATAAAATGTTCTGAGGAAAAACCTCAGAAGAAACCTATCTTACTCTAACCAAGTTTTAACCTCGGGATATTTTAATTGTGAGGTAGGTTCGAGAGATGGGTAGTACTCTTATATTCGAAACTCGCCCGGCATCTTGGTTGCCTTTAGAATTTCCGTCTAACTCTTGGCATATTTCTCTCCCTTTTTCTCTATTTATATTTGTTCCATGCCTTAATTTCTTTGCTTCCCCTACTAAGTATATATAGTAGAGAAGCGTTCTATAAAAAGTTCGAATAGATATTGCCCCGGAATGTTTTGGGATTTTCTGGATCTAATATATATATATATATATATATATATATATATATATATATAAAGGTCATGTGTCTGTGAGTGAGTGTGTATGTGTGTGTATGCGTGTCTGTTTATGTGTGTATGTGTGTGTGTAACGAAATGTCAGTTAAATCCAACCTTGGTATTTAAATTCAGCATTTTTCAAGAATACACACGAAGATTTTAAATACACATAAAGTTTCCCAGATGGTACATTTAAACCGACCAGTATTGGCTTATTGACCCTCAGAAGCCATTAAAAAACCATTATGATACTTGATTATCATGGAAACCGAGCTGACACCTCCTTAACGTGAGCATGTACACGTTAAAATGTAAAAGGATTTTTCTAGAGACAACTGGAACTCCTAAAGGCATGGCCTTAGATGGGCGATGTTTTTAAAATACCTCAAATGTTATAATAAATGTAGAATATTAATCATGAACAGATATTTCTGGCTATTTTCAGATGATTACGTATTTATTTAACTCACGAAAAGTTCAATGCAATATAATAAGTGTTCCATTATGGCTATATTCTATTTTAATTGAATTTAAAGGTATCTCTATGGTTCCGGCCGCAGAGGTTTACTCATTACGTTTGATTCAATCTTCATTTGTTTCAGCTGTGATTTTAAAAAATCGGTTGCAGCTGGGGTTATACTCTCTGCAATTGACAAATTACCAAATTCTTTAGTGTTATAATTGTTCAATTTAATTTTAATTACCTTAAACATCAATATTTAGAGTTTTTTATTATCTACAGTGCAAAAACTTTCACAATGTCTAAAACTTTGCCTCTGTTTTAATATAACGCTGTAACCAAGCTTATTACAATCTTTATTTGAATAGCCAAGACCGGTTGTATGACTTTGGTAATGAGAGTTACATTATTATATTGGCCCATAACTATGCACTTATTTCTTGCAAACCCAATAGAAGTAACTAACAGGTAAAGATAAATGCCCGCCTCGGTAGCGTAGATGGTAGCGTGTCTACATCAGGTTCAAGAGGTCCCGAGTTCGAATCTCGGTCACATTAATGCCAGAGGTTCTACTCCCATCAGTCCTGGAGCCGTAGGACCAAGGACCCTGGCCTCCTTCGACCAGGGAGTTACTGAACTGCCCCAAAAGGGTGCCCTGCGCCTCCGTGGTGCTTTCCATATGGCAAGACTTAGAGACTAACAACCCCCCCCCATCTGGTCCTGTGGACTCAAGACGGAATGGAAGTGGATACGCCACTTACGCGCGCCATCTCCAAAATGGGAAGGCTACCAATATGACCTCGGTGGGGCCGCCTGTTGATCTAGCACACCTTCTACTAGCTATGCTGGCTAGTTCGCGGGAATATTAATGGCTTCCCTCACCCCCATCCGGAGACGTACTCGATCTCCCACTAGGTATCGGGAACCTCTGCCCGATCGAGTCCAACCCAATCCGAAAAACTCCCAATCAGGAAGGGGCTCGAATGTTCGGCCCGAGATTCCTCTAGTAACGTCAGAGGTACCACGGGCGATAGGGGCCCGCAGCGCCCGCACCACGGCAGCTGAAGGGGACGGATCCCCTCCCCTACGGGACGAATCTCGGTCAGGGTGAGCTACCTGGATAAGGTTTTTCCCTGGGGTTTCCCTTATCCTTAAAGACGAATGTCAGGTAGCTCTAAGCTCCATGGACCCCGGACTCATTTGAGTATCATTTCACCACTTTCATTCATCGTCCGATATGACTCAACGTTGGAGGACATAAATTAGAAAAAAAAACAAAAAAAAAAAAACAAAGAGAAAGACAAATCGGAAATAAGAAAGTCATACCGCATAGATATTGTGGTCCAAGGTTATAAGGAATAAATCGAAGAAACCTATTATTAAGTATTTATTATTGCGTAATAACTCAAACAATATACCATTTATGGGTACTAATAAGTATGGATACATTCAAGATAGAGTGTAAAAAAGATTGTAGCACAAGACAAATTAGCATAATGTTGGGGAAACACAAGGAAAAAAATTACAGCAATTATTCCTAGCAGCTGTCATTTTGGAATATAATAATCAAATAAAGATCAGCGGTGAAGAAATCTGCAGAGACAGGAAAAATATGCCATTAGGTATGCTATTGTGGATAATATAACAACAGTGCCAGAGCTTTTAATAATGGGCCTTATAAATGATAATTGTATAAGTCCTGATGTCCTCTTTACGGTTTTGTGAACTACAAGACGATTTAAAGAGAAGTTATGAATTTCGCAAAACATGCAAAGCAGGATGCTCATTATTAGATAAATTGTGAATTTAAAGGATTATCTTTCTAATTTGATGTAGTAAAAATGATAACAATCCTCCCATGTTACCCAGTTACGCTCTGCTCATTTTTACACACATGGAAAAATCAGAAAGCGTGTAAAGTTTATTAATTACAAAAATAATTTATATGCCATATATAGTCCTAATATTTTCATTGCGTTGATATTTACAAAAAACAATCTGCCAATTATTTAATTTCATTATTTGTTATGGATTTTTCTACAATTTTGGAAATAAGCCTATACTGTATTACTCCACGTGTGGCACTTGCTGCAAAAAATCGTATCATATAATTGGAAATAGTTGTAGGTGGATGTTTATCTTGGGTAATATAAGCTGGTAGGAATTACTTGTTATGAGAATGGTCTATGCCTAAAACGAGAATTAAAATATTTAAGGTATTTTGGTTTGTTTGCTTGTTTGTTTGGTTTTTGTACAAAAGCTCTGATATATACATTGAACTACTTTACGAAGTTTTAAGAAGTGATTAGGTTTGTTCCATCAATCTCTATTCTTAATAAATAGATAGAATCCTGTGAGAGAAAGATCATACAAGCTCTGGATTCAGTAAAATAGAATCGAGATACCAAGTCCTCTGTGAGACAGTATCTCAGAGTTGCTGACAATGTGATTAGTTTTCTTATAAGTCTTTTCCTATAAATATGTTGAACAGAGCTGCAACTTCAGTGCCCAATTTCACCAACAAATGTTAAAATCGACGTTAACAAATGTAACGTAACAATTGTCATAGCGCTAAAACTAATGTTAAATTTCTTGCATTTCACAAACCTGTTTTCTGAAAATGTTAACAAACCTGTGTTAACGCCAAGAAACTTGTAAATATTACAGATATAGAAGGCTATGGATGAGTCGTATTATTTTCTGAACGTACTGCGATGCGCTTATGTTTTCATTTTCGTCTGCACAAGCTGAAAAATGGCGGATGAACAAAATCATAAATAAAGCCGTGAGACAAATTTCCCATCGATGGAGAAAGAGTTGTTAATTGAATTGGTGACGAAGTGTAAGGATATCGTGGAAAATAAAAGGGCGGATGCGGTGAATGTAAAAGAGAAAGATGTCAAGGGGAAAACATTGGAAACGAATTTAATTCAAATGCATGTGTCACTACTACAAGCAGCAAACAACTTGTCAGTATTACGTAAATTTAAAACGAGGTGCGAAGGACAAGTAACTTAAACGTTTCAAGACGGGAGGTGAACAGTGTATTATCCACATAATTCAGTGAATTATAAAATCGCAAAGTTATTAATACTTGAAGCAAAGGCGAGATCGCCATATTCCTTTCGATGCATGTTCTAACCTCTCTTGTATTTACGCAGTAACCTTCATAGCAAAATGTTTCGACAGTCTATACCTCCGTAAAATGTTTTCTTTGATATTTCCTCAAAATCATTTCTCCTCATAGGTCGTACTCTATTACGAATACCATTTAGATGCTCTTAAATATAGCAAATCGACATCAACAACTGAGTTCAGGCTCGCCATCTTGACAATTTACAATTGTTAAGGACTTAACATCAGGAATTTGGCTTATTAGTTTAACAAGAGATTTAACACGAGTGTTACGCTAACACTTGTTGGTGAAATGCATTTTTTTTTTTTTTTTGTTTTAACTATTGCTAAACTCGTGTTAAGTCTTAACATTTGTTGGTGAAATCGGGCACAGATCTTCCAGTAATTTATTTATGCAGGCCGCGCCGTGGCTCAGTGGTTAGACCGCTTGGCTCTCACCAGGGCGGTCCGGGTTCGATCCCAGGCGACCGCAAAGTGAGATTTGTTGTGGACAACACGGCGCTGGGGCGGGTTTTCTCCGAGACCTCCGGTTTCCCCCGCCATCTCATTCCACCGGTGCTCCATCTTCATCTCATGTATCGTCAGTGTCACCGCCTGCGGTGCCATATGTAGTAAAAGCGGGCGTTAAACACTACACATTTCATTTCATTTCCTGTAATTTACACTCTGTGCCCTGTTTCTTATGTGAGGCAAACATTGAAGGAGATTATCATCCACGACTGAAATGAATACTGGTTAAAAGGTGATTGTGGTGTTATATATTATGTAACATATTATATGTTATATATTATATTTCCCAACGGTTTCTGATAGACTTAAATGTAAATTCGTTAATCCTAACCATGTTCTCACTCAATTCTTAACTGGACATGGCAAATTTTCAGCTTACTTATTTCGATCCAAAATCAAATCCACCTCTGATTGTACTTGTGTAAATCAACTTCAAGATGTCCCTCACATTTTATTTTATTGCCCCTTTTTCTGCTTTGAAAGATACGATCTTGAATTATTGCTTCAATCCTTAGGTTACACGTTTTCAAAATTATTTACATATATTTTGATGAATTACAAAACTTATCAAAAGTTCCAGTTTCATGGCTTTCTGGAACAAAATATTTCTTAAGCTAAAGGAATCATCTTGATGTTTACTGTTTTTTGGTCATGTTTTGTAAATTTTAGTACTTTCATTTTAAAATTTGTAAATTATATTCCTTGGGTGAAATAGGAACCACAAAATTGGATAATAAATAAATATGTGTTGAAGATTTTTTACCGCAGATACTTTAGCAGAGAAAGACTTTCTTCATATTTATTCTACATGTTAAATCCTATTTTGCAACTTTTATATTGGGTTAAAGTCCCATAATTTAAAACGTTATAAAATATTACATTATTTTAATATTTACAATATTCTATTTATGTTGAGAAAAAAATGTATAAAACACTTGAACATACAAAGATTTCAGCCAGTTGATGGAATTTAATGTCGCATCGAAATTCTGCCAAGGTAGCTTAATTGGATAGAGCAGCGGCTGGGAATACTGCTTATGACGATTTAAATTCTAGGTATTCTATTGAACTTTTTAGGTTGATTTTATGTACACTGATTTTTAATTGTAAATATGGAAAAAGGGAAATGAAACGATATGTTTCCCACTGTTGTTTGACCAAATGTATTTTGAGCTACGCTGTCATTCTTTTGTATTGCAATTCAACTTTCATATACTGTAGTATAACACAAGTGTTTCTGTGTACTTCTAGGAGGACTGCCAAATATTGTCAATTTATCAGCAAGCAGCCCAGTGTTACAGATTGAACACTCCTATTATATATACTTTTACGGCATCTTATATATTACAAAAGCCGAAGTACCATATTGTTTAATTTCACAAATAACAGAATTGTGTGGCAATATGTCATTCCACGAAATCATTCTCGCTAAAGATAGATTGGTCCAAGCTAATGAAATTATTTGTTAATCTTGTGACAGGCTTTATAGATTAAGTTACCATGCTGTTTAGCAAGAAATAACGGAGGTTTATTTTTGGCGTACACAAAGGAAAAGTTGCTGTGAGCAAACCTATAAGACAAATTAATTCCTTAGGCATAGTGAGGTCACATGGATGCTGAATGAATGTTTCCTTTCGGGAGACGCATCGTAGTCTATTTTGGTTAACGTGTCGCAATTCCATATTTCGAAGAGTTTTCTTATCCTACAAACAAGTTTCAATTCGAGCCATTCCAGAGGATATCTTACGTTTTGTATAAGCTTAGATATGTCACAGAAATTTTTGTTTTTGAGGCTCTTATGAATAAAAACAAAAATTAATAGAAATCGTCCACATTTATGTGTGCTCAGTTGAAAAACAAAATACTTAAAAACTTATTTGAAAGTGCCAAACTGGATTTTTACATTAAGAATGTGACACAGATTTTCGTTGAAACTCCATTCAATATTCCATTATTGGAAAACACTTCCATATCTTATTTTTTGTAATATCAACACATGCATTGTGTATGAAAAGTTCAATTAAACGCAATGCAGGATAAAAATTTGAACTGGTATTGATATTCATAATTTCTAAAAATGCGACGGCAATGTTCAAGAGAATCTTCTTTATCGAAATTATAAAACATTATTTTTATAATTTTTGTTTATTTAAACATGGCCACGACCATTCTGAATCTTATGCATGTTCAACTTAGGCTTTTATATGAATAATAAACAGATATATACTTATATTTTTAATTGTCTGCAAATTGTCTGTGTAGCCATCTTTATTCCGAAATATTTTTTCTATAATTTTGTATTATTAGCAAGCCATTGGAGGTACACTAAAAGTTAATAAATAACATAAATATAATATATGCACTCACTTTAATAAATGTTCACTCTTGTACAAACCATTCTTTAAAGTGCTTATTCTTCTATTTATTCAACGTGAAATGAGCTAAGGTTTATAAAAATGGTTTTATGATACACTTGCCTAAAGGTACAGGGTATAGAAGGTATTGAACGGTAGTCAATTGTTTTAAAACTGGTCGCTATGTGATAGCTTTGGTATTCTATTCTCTTTGCAAGGTCAGGGCCAAAACAAATATTAAAAAAGTATAACTATTTGAAAAGCGTATAAGTATATGAAACTTCAAACATAACTATATTTGGGTGAATATTGTAATATTTAACAAACATAACTATATTAGATGTACACTCTTTGTTTTATTTTCCACCATTTCTATAAGTGTCCTTTTCAACTATTCTATAGAGCGGTTCCTGAGTCCTGATTGTTCGGCAGCGGTATACCTACTCACCTACCTACCAAGCGAAATCGCTCGACGGTAACGTATGAGGTTCGTATTCCCTTCGACCACTCCAAACTTGGGTTTTTGTGGTTTCCCTGGTTGGCAGGTGCATGCTGAGTGACTTCTCATGCACCACATTCTCCCTTCCATAATTTTTCTTTAATTCAGTTTCCTTCTCATGTTGCTTTCAGGTTTAGTCATGTGAAATGCTGCCGTACAGATGGCGTAAATGCTTTTGCAAAGGCAAATGTACTCCCCATGGAAATTATATAGGTCTGTCTTACTTTTATATAGGCCTTATAAAGTAGACAAAATCCAACAAATGACATAGGTTCTTGTGTTTTATAAAATGGTTAACCGAGCGGAGTGGCTCAGGATGTTTCTTGGTGCGTATTCGGGAGGTCCAAGTACGATTCCCGTAGCTAGCCTACTTGACCCATGGGTTTTGTCCGGGAATTTCCCGGGTCACCAAGTGAATGTTGGTTAGGTTAATTACATCTCCCGAATTCCCTTTCCCTCCATTTCATCTCAATTATCATTTCACACTATCTCCCATCTGGTGGTTTCTTTCAGAGTAGAAGAATCGGCGGGAGTCTCGGCGCCTCATGGACGGTCTCCGGTCTCCACTGGCTTGATGGGCCGTTTGAGGACCACGATGAGTGGAATCTCGGTTGCAGGGGAGGGGATCCGTCCCCTTCAGCTGCTGTGGTGCGAGCGCTGCGGACCACTAGCACTCGTGGTACCTCTGACGTTACCAGAGGAGCCTCGGGCCGAACATTCGAGGCCTTCCCTGAATGGGAGTTGTTCAGATTGGGTTGGACTCGAGGGAGCAGTGGTTCCCGATACCCGTGGGAGATCGCGAACGTCTCCGGATGGGGTTGAGGGACTCCATTAATATTCCCGCGTACTAGCCAGCATAGCTAGTAGAAGGTGTGCTAGATCACGAGGTGGCCCTACCGAGGTCATATCGGTAGCCTTCCCATTTTGGAGTTGGTGCACGCAAGTGGCGTATCCACTTCCATCCCGTCTTGAGTCCACAGCACCAGATGGGGGGAGGCTTGTTAATCTCTAGATCTCTAGATCGGGACAGCTTGGTAACTCCCTGGTCGAAAGAGGCCCGGGTCCTTGGTTCTACGGGTCCAGGGCTAATGGGAATAGAACCTCTGGCCTTAAGTGTATTGGCCTGCAGGGGAGCTTGCAACGGATTAATTATGAAGACCCTAACCTCTGCACTGTCGTGACTCCTTGTAATGCCGCCCTCTGTCTCTTCTTGCCTCATCCTTCCTCCCGGGGATGCTCTACCACAGTCATAGGTATAATAGATCAAGAGTGGTCACAGTGTTGAATCCCCTCCGTAAATTCTATGCTATCATATCCTACATTTTATTCCTTATATAAAATGATCGTTTAATATATTTAAAAAATATTAATCAAATATGCGTCAAGAGTTATTGTATCATAAATATCATATATGGAAATTCTTATCAACAAATAGGTAGGATGATACTTCAGTTTAATGCCGCCTCTTAAAATAACAAAAGCAGGTGCATATATCGTGCTAGTGTATCTATACCGTTGCATTACTTCATCTTGCATTGTACAGGGCTTGTACATCACCATTCAAAGTGTATGTTATCTGTTCCGTCAAGGTGGAAGGAAATGATTTGAAGAAGAGTAAACGCAGATGAAAGTTTATAAAACAGAGTTAGTCTTCGTAAAATTTCAAACATTTATACCTCGTTCAAATGATAGATTGCTATTTCATTTTAGTCGTGGTCATTTAAACAGGACAGAATTTCAAACTGATCACATAAGTATCGACCTTTTAAAAATATAACTTACCTCCTGTTTCCTTCCTAAAAGTTACAAATTTTAGAATACATCAGCATGAACTGCTCAGTTGCAAGATCATTGTTGCTACAACTTGCATCATATGTGATTCCAGCAACATTAATGCATATATGCACACAGTATTCCCGCCTCTGAGGTCTGGGGCTAGCGTGTTTACCTTACGTGCATGATGTTGCGAGTTCGAATCTTGGTCAGGGTAAGTTATGTGGATAAGTTTTTTTAGGGGACTTTCCATTTTAACTCTAATCTCTATGAACCCTGGGTCATTTAAGCATCATTTCACGCATTTCATTCATCGTGGGGCGTTGTAACACTAAAAGACACATATACACAGACACACACACACACACACATTATACCTCAACCTATGTTTAGTTTATACAAGGAGCGTCCAGAAAGTAAGTCCTGTTTCAATTTATCCCCGCAGCAACGCTGCGATCGCAGTTCCGCACATGCGCAGTAGACGCTCTGTATCAAGGAGAAGAAACGTGAGCCACGTACGCTTTGTTGTGCTTGTTTACAATGTCGGTGTTGATTGAAAATCCCGCCGGTTGTGAAATCAGACCTGTGATTCGTTTTCTGAATGCTAGGAAAGTGAAACCAATTGAAATTTATCGTCTGTCAAAAGGTTTTGTGTCTCTTCACGACAACGCACGACCACACACTGCAAATGCGACGAAAAATATCCTACAGGGATTTGGCTGGGACGTGTTTGACCACCACCCGTACAGCCCTGACCTCGCTCCTGGCGACTTTCAGCTCTTTTTGCATCTAAAATTTTCCTTAGCGGTCAACACCTCAACAATGACGAAGAGCTGAAAGAAAATGTTTCCAATGGTTGAAGACACAGGCGACAAACTTCTATGAAGAAGGCACACAAAAACTTGTGCCTCGGTATGACAAATGCCTGCAAAATTTTGGCAGTTATGTGGAAAAGTAGTTTAAGAGTTGTAGAATTTTGCGCAATAAATAATGTTTCTGTATCTGTACAAAATTTAATTTTATTACCAACAGAGTTTACTTTCTGGACGAACCTCATCTAATAGAAAGTACAGAAGCCCTTGGAATCACTGGCTTGCTACAGTCTGATGTCCGACACTTGCTTCCTACTTGTGCTGTAGCCATGGTGCTGTATTCTAGACCAGCTAATAACTATTTACTTAGCTATTGACATGTTATATACTCTTTTCTTCAAGTACTACATGTAAATCCTTTACTCCTAAAGGGTATCATATTAAATACTTTCTAAAATGCATATATTAAAATTCCAACTGCCTTCAACAACACATAAAATACATACAAATACTGATTCTTCACATATAATTGTCTGCTACAAGACAACTCAAAATTTGTAACTAAAGATGCACATATTTATTACAGGAATGGATGCTCAGACAATGTTTAAATATTGTACCAGGATATGAAACATTTCCACTGTTGGGCCGTTGGAATATATTCGGAGATATCTCTGCATTTGTGTAGCATAGAATTGCAAGATGCATTCTAAAATAATCTTGTTTAAAACTCAACACAATTAAGGAAAAGGAGAAATGAAATAGCATCTAGAAGATGTAAGCATGATATAAATTTGATTTATTCCCCTGGTTCATTTTTACATCATAAGTTCTCCATTTTGAGCGGGAAAGAGCATCTGCCATTTTCAAAAGCACCCAAAATGTCACCCAGGCGAATGGTGTACATAAAAGGGAGGCATGGACCTGCAAGTTGAGAAACAGGGTTATCACAAAAAAATGTAAATTTATAAAAGCACAAATCTTATGTCTACTTATTTTTAGTTAACCATTTCTGAGATATTCTTCGTAAATTTTCAATCACTTTTACTTGTTCGAATAATAGGTTTGCTTCCTTTTTCTTCTGGTGGTGTTGTAAGCAATGCGGAACTTCACACTCACTTATATTTTTAAAGTTACAGTTTTAAAACTATGACTATAGCTTAGCTGTTGTATCCTTTCTAAAAGTAAAAAGTCTCTAAATTTGTCACTAATTTATCTCGATTAACAAAAAGTTTACATTTATGTACGACATGTTATAGAAACATAGAAAAGTGAAAAGGAAATCCATTTGAATGTAACAGAAAGGTTTTTTTTTTCTAAAGAGATTATTTTATACTTAATTTATACTTAAATGTGTCACACTGTGTTGAGCTACAAAGCAAGACCTTAATTAAAGTCCTAATGCAATCTTTTGTGTAACTAGTAATGCCTCAAGTGGTAAACTACAAACTTACATGCAATATGAGCATCAAAATAAGGAAGACGATGTATACTATCTCATTTAAATCACACTGTGTGCCAGATAGATGAACATCTACACTTGTTGATTAGTAAAGGACAGTCTGTGGCACATTGTTTGTTCCGTGACTACCATTGAGTCATATTTTTGGATATGCCTAAATATTTTTAAAGCGGAACGGGCGTAAAAGACCATAACTTTAGTAATTATTCTACATGATAAAGTGAGTGAAATAATTCAGCTTCTTTTTTTTTTTTACTTTCGTTACAGTTACGTAACTACTAGGGATAATTATTTATTTAATTAGAATTATATTTCCGCACAAAAATTCGATGCTGTAATTTTAATAAAAGGTAAACTGCGGACCATTTGAAGCTTGCTGGCTTTCTAGCGAGCCGTAGATGCAGGTTTACTGGGTGGATAGGAGCATGCTCTCCAATATACGAAAAGTGAAAAGTGTAACTTAGTTCTCTCGACCCATATAAATGGTGTACCAATAGCAGGTAATAAGAAAATTTAACCTACCTCTTACCTTTATCAAAGTATATATTGAAAATGATGTCCATCTTTCTGAAAGAAGGAGTACAGCTTACTAGAAAATTATGAAACATATCTAATTTCCCTGAGAACTCGCCTGATTCCAACCTTAAGTTCTTGGAGAATGTGTGGATTATTTACATACCTTTTGTTTTAACTTCTACACAGATACAGATAACATTTTTCATTGCTTGACACTGCAGTAGCTTACTGTAACGATCGATTTTCAAGACCTTAGAATTGCTCTGAGCATTGATCGGTAGGACAACGAGCGGGATGGCTCAGGTGGTTTCGTCTTTGGTTCGCCTTCGGGAGGCCCGGGTTCGATTCCTATGGCCAACCTACCTGACCCATGGGTTTTTCGAGGTTTTCCCGGATTGCTAGGCGAAAGCTGGGTAAGTTAATCACATCCCTTAATTTCCTGTCCCTCCATTTCATCTCCATTATCATTTCACATCATCTCTCATCTGGTGGACTTTTTCTGGGTAGAAGTGTCGGCGGGTGTCTCGGCGGTGCATGGCAGGATGATATGTTCTGAGGAAAACTACTTCTTCCTCCGGTAGGTCGGTTGCCGGTCTCTGCTCCTCTGCTGGGACAATTTCGAGACAGCCAGTCACGTAAATTTGCGGCTCGGATCACCTGCCTGGGATCTTTGGGGCTTGGCTGCCAGGCTCGTTGCCGTATCCGTTGTCCTGGCATGTCGTGGGAAGACTCTACCTAAGTAAATGTAGGGACCCTGCCCTCTGTACTGTCGAGGGGATCCGTCGTGGGAAGACTCTACCTATGTAAATGTAGGGACCCTGCCCTCTGTACTGTCGAGGGGATGCCCCGTAGGGGGAGGGATTCGTCCCTTTCAGCTGCCAAGGTGCGGGCGCTGCGGACCCCTAGCACTCGTGGTACCTCTGACGTTACTAGAGGAACCTCGGGCCGAACATGCCGAGTCCCTCCCGTAAGGGAGTCCTTCGGATTGCGTTGGACTCGAGGGGACAGTGTGTTCCCAACACCCACGGGAAATTGGGTACCTTCGGCCAGGCTACTGGCCGCCCGGAGGGGGTAGAGGGTTGCCTCATAAGTCCCGGGTGCTAGTCTGCAGAGCTAGTAGTTGGTGTGCTAGACACCGGCGGCCCTACCAAGGTTTTTGGTAGCTGGTTCATTAAGGACCGGCGCGTAAGTGGCGTATCCACTTCCGTCCCGTTGCCATGTGCATCGGGGGGGGGGCGGTATTTAAAATTGGCACCGTCCTACGGTAAATATACCCGAGAGGCCCGGGTTCTGGTCCTACGGGTCCAGGACTAATGGGAGTAGACCTTACCTTCAATTGTCGAGGGGATCCGTCCCCTTGAGCTGCCGTGGTGCGGGCGCTGCGGACCCTTAGCACTCGTGGTACCTCTGACGTTACTAGAGGAACCTTGGGCCGAACATCTGAGCCCCTCCTTCGGGAGTTGTTCGGATTGGGATGATCTCGAGGGGGCAGTGGTTCCCGATACGCGTGGATATCGGGTACATCTAAGGGCGGGGTTGAGGGAAGCCATTAATTCTCCCGGGTACTAGCCTGCAAAGCTAGTAGAAGGTGTGCTAGATCGCCAGGCGGCACCACCGAGGTCATATCGGTAGCCTTCACCTTTGGTGTTGGCGCGCGTAAATGACGTATCCACTTCCATCCCGTCTTGTGTCATTGGACCAGATGGGGGGGGGGGCTTTGTTAGTAACCCAGGTCTTGTCCTATGGAAAGCCCAACGGAGGACGCCGAGCGCCCTTTGGGACAGCTCGGATACTCCCTGGTTGAAAGACGCCCGGGTCTTGTTCCTACGGGTTCAAGACTATGGGAGTAGAACCTCTGGACTCAACTGTCGTGACTCCTTGGGTCGGCCGCTCTCTGTCTCCTTCACCTGATCCTTCCTCCCGGGGGTGCCTCACTTGGGGGCATAGGAACAATGGGCCCGCATGGTGACCTACGTAGCGAATTACCTCAGTAATGAAATCCTAATTTGTGATCGGTAGGTCATGATTGGCGACTGAGTTACTTCCTTAAGAAAGCGGCCAGTTCTTCCAAATAAACGTGTACCTTGTGGCGGACTAGAATGCAGATAGGTTTGAAATGGTCCCACTGTACTTAAGGACACAGAAATAAAAACAAAGCAAAATAAAAACTGCCTTTTAGAAACAAATACACTCATACATGCTGCAACGAAACCATTATTTACGACAGCGCGGCTTGTGTACACAAAGAGCCTGCACATAAAGTTAGCGCGGAGAAAAAAGACTGGCCGACACAGATAAAGTTAGACGTGTTTCATCTAGTGTCTTCTTACAGAACATTCGATTTCTTGTTTGTTACAGAACAGTCTAGAATTATCAATGTAGGTGTACATAAGAGATCGTGACACACCAGCGGAGGAGTAGTCGTAAACAGAGTGTAATCAGAACTGAGTATCATGCAACTGTGAAAACTGTTTGTGGTCAATGACCTTGGAAGATTGCAATTGTGTATGTGATGTAATTCTGCTACTGTAAGGTTTGCCCAAAGTGTATTTATACGGAAATAAAGAGCATTTTGAATTTCTGCAACTTGGACTTTAATTCTACGAACCAACAAAGTCACAACACACACACACACACACACACACACACACACACACACACACACACACACATACACAAACAGACACACACACACACACACACACACCATCTATGCAAGTTATAAAGAATGCTAAAGAAACACACACACAGAGAGTGAGAGAGAGAGAGAGAGTGAGAGAGAAGAGAGAGAGAGAGAGAGAGAGAGAGAGAGAGAGAGAGAGAGAGAGAAGAGAGAGAGAGAGAGAGAGAGAGAGAGAGAGAGAGAGATGAGAGAGGAGAGAGAGGAGAGATAGAGGAGAGAGAGAGAGAGAGAGAGAGAGAGAGAGAGAGAGAGAGAGAGAGAGAGCGAGGAACAGCATCATTAGAAATCGAAAAGTTAAACTTTCAACTAAAGTCAACGCGGTTTAAGGTGAGGGGTTCGCAACGGAATTCTGCCTTTCAAAACACCCGTTTTGTGGAAAATATCCCAAATATTTTTTGTTAAAATTTGTAGACATTGTCTTGGTTAAAATTAAATTTTGTTAAATATCTTGCCTTAACCTGTAAAGCGTAAGATATAGACAAAAGCATAACAAAAATACAACTACTATACTTCATTAAAACGTGAAGACAAGAAGTAGATTTGTACATAACTAATATTTATATTAATGTTATAAAAATTGAACATTTTGTATGCACGTCATGTGTAGAATACCATTTAACTGACTTTAATAATTACGTCCACTGAGAAACTTTTCCTTTCTAAAAATATTAAAATCGAAGTGGTCAGGCGATTTATTTAATGTGAACATCAAAAGGATATTGTACATATTACAAACCTTTTAATGACCTTCAGTCCAAAGGCATAAATAGGGAGTCTACTAAACAATTTTAAAATTGAGTTGCTATAAAAGGAGAGGAGAAGGAAGTTAGTTGAGTTTTCATAACACCAAAGTTTCCTCTGAGCTTTGTCATAGTCTAGCATTTAGGTATATTTTGAGAATTTCTAATCTATAAATAAATATTCCTTTGTCTATTTGAACTAATTTGATATCTTTATTCCTTATTATTATAGGCTTACCAAAAGCTCTGAAAAAATAATTTATCTTTAATTTCAACTTTCATGCAGAAATCTGGTTAAAGTATTGCATAATTATACTGCAGGGGTGGACAAAATCGTAGGTTATCTTACTAATTTCTAAAGCTAATCGACTCCTAAAACTTATAATACCACATTTGTACTTTATTTTCAACACCTAATAGAAAAAACGGAATTACCCGACACTCAGATAAGCAGAGCACAAACAGGTGTACATGAATATACAACTTTTAGGCAAACATAAGACATCTTATATCACCAGAATATAACTCCTCTAATATCTTCATCCACTTATGTAAAATCTGGACCATTTCATGAATCTGTTCCATTTTATGGGCATCTGGCTTTAGGTGTAAATGCAAAGCTTTGATCACGTTATTATAACAATTTGTAATCCTTTCACCTTATTATATCTTTGTAAGTCAGCTAGTATAAATGAATTTTTAATGGGCAGAGAAAAGTTGGGCAAGTATTACAACAACTTTTTGTCTGATCACATCTAAAATATGCCGCAAACCTATGCCGCAAACCAACTTTGGTATCCACGAATTTGAAAGCCATATTTTAAAACAAAACGAGTAGATTCTCTACCGTATTTTTATAAAACTATTGTGGTAGAGGATAATCGTAATATTCCTGTGGCTACTGACTACTACCATGCACTTTGGTCGAAGGTAAATACTTGGTGATATTTAATGAGCTTTATGAAAATATGCAATCCAGCCCAATTAGGAAATATCTTAATTTATTCGAAGTTGTGCACATTGTTTAATTATGCAGTTAAACATTATTATGCATTACCTTTAAGCTAAAGCTCTACAGATTTTTGGAGCAGCATCTGAGCCTTTTACAGAGACACGGAAATTATATATTACATCAAGAGAAAGATGGCAAAGTTCCTGAGACAGAAAGAATAAATTCTGTAATTTATAAAAGTATTTGGAATACAGCAACCAAAATAGATAGGACGAATGGAGTTTCCCAGATATTTTGGAACAAATTAACAAACTAATTAAGTCTAGGTTTTACTTTAAAACGTCTTTATGTATTACCACTAACTATTCATATAAAAATGTAGAGAGATGCAGGAAACAATTTATAATCATATTCTAAAAGCCGCATTCCCATATGCTGGTACAGAAAACATTCCTTGATCTGCCAAGAAACAACTGAATAGCGGTAACACTTTAAATGTTAAAAGCATTGAAGAAATCAAACCAACTGTATTCCTAGCTGCATACTTCGAATAGTTAATGTCACAGAAGATGATTAAAATAGATTATAAGTTTTATAGATCAATATTTTCAAGTAGTATGTATTATTTCTCCTTAAGTTTAACAGTTATACAAAATTATGTTACATTCCTTCCAATGGGAACACTTCAGAGGATATTTCCAGAAAATTCCGGATATACATATTATAATGCAAATATTTAAAACTTACATATTAAGCCATTTTATTTTCAGAAAATTGAAAATATATTATTATTATTATTATTATTATTATTATTATTATTATTATTATTATTATTATTATTATTATTATTATTATTATTATTATTATTATTATTATTATTATTATTATTATTATTATTATTATTATTATTATTATTATTATTATTATTATTATTATTATTATTATTATTATTATTATTATTATTATTATTATTATTATTATTATTATTATTATTATTATTATTATTATTATTATTATTATTATTATTATTATTATTATTATTATTATTATTATTATTATTATTATTATTATTATTATTATTATTATTATTATTATTATTATTATTATTATTATTATTATTATTATTATTATTATTATTATTATTATTATTATTATTATTATTATTATTATTATTATTATTATTATTATTATTATTATTATTATTATTATTATTATTATTATTATTATTATTATTATTATTATTATTATTATTATTATTATTATTATTATTATTATTATTATTATTATTATTATTATTATTATTATTATTATTATTATTATTATTATTATTATTATTATTATTATTATTATTATTATTATTATTATTATTATTATTATTATTATTATTATTATTATTATTATTATTATTATTATTATTATTATTATTATTATTATTATTATTATTATTATTATTATTATTATTATTATTATTATTATTATTATTATTATTATTATTATTATTATTATTATTATTATTATTATTATTATTATTATTATTAGCATCATCATTATTATCATTATTATCATCATTATCATCTTTTTTTCCCTGGCTTTATGGGACTTTCGGCTAGATGCCAGCACAGACTGGAGCTGGTTCGCCGGTTTCCCTCAGCCCCTCTAACACGATAAAGCAAGTGGGAGGCATATTTCCCACGGTCTTGGGAAGAGTTAAAATAAATAAGCAGAAAATTAAAAAATAATAATAATAAAAACTTAAAAGTATAAATTCTGTAGGTCTGGAGTTTATGCACATTTTGGGTTATGTACTCAAAACACTTGAGTTACACACACACACACACACACACACACACACACACACACACACACACACACACACACACACACACACATACACACATGCACGCACACATACGCACACACATGAGCCTTTTAATATAAATGCTTTTTTTATCGACCCCTCAAAGTATATTTTAGCTGAAATATCGTATTAAATTTTTCAATGGAAAGAAAGTAAAATTTGTTGTGTAATATTTTTGTATTTATGAATCTTTCCCTATCCGAATGCTAAGGTATTTGAAACAGGTGATACCATTTGCTAATTGACTGCCACATTTCTATTTTTAGCCTGCTCAGCCCTGAAAAGAAAGACTGGATAAACGATAATAAAATACATAAAATGTATAATTAATATTGTAACTTTGTTCATTTTTCACAAATGTCTCATTGTCATTTCAATATTTTGTACTAAGTAAATTCTATTGTGACTTCACTCACTTTACAGTTTCACTTAACTGCTGAGAACTAGTTTTACTTTTTTACTTCACATTTTTCACGACTTAAGGCGTGACGACGTAGCCTCTTCTTCGTGAGTCGAACATAGGGCGTTTGCAAGATCTCACGAAGGGAGCACTTATTGTGCATAAGAGTTATTACCAAAAGCTTGATAATCATACTTGAGTGGCATCAAAACGCACTAAAAACTCGCAAATTATTAACTCGCGAGAATGCTGCTTATTTAACCAGAGAAATTTTCCAAAGAACATTCTAGAAAGTCGTGGAACCCGAAGGAGGGAAACTTACAGGAGAGTGTAGTACCTGGATTGTGCCTCTGGCGTTTACACTGGACCAGAGTACTACATACCTCTAGTTATTTCTAAAATTGTCCAGCGCCAACTTCCCAATAACCTTCACATCTACTGTGTAATAGCTCTCCAACCTTAGCCTCGTAGGACTTCTAAAAGAATACTGCTCAGACAACAATAAGATATTCTGTAACAAGGGCAGTAGGTTTATAATAGATCGTAAGTCACGATGCTTTAATAACCATTTTCTTGTTTAATACTCCTATACGGATGTTTAAATGGCACCGTAAAATAAATTTATAGACTACAAAACATAATTGTATAGACGGGAATGGAATATAACAATAACGTGTTAGTCTTTCAGCACTATTTCTTACATATACGATTCACACAACGTATTATAAACGGAAGTGTTACTGCAGTATATGTTACAAGTACAATTTGTTACTTATGACCTCATTTTGCCATTTGTATAAGTTATGATATACGCTAGAGTTGTTAGGTTGTAACAGGGATTTTGAAGGATTGACTTCACATACTTCAGACAGTGAAATGATTATGTCCATGAAAATACTTTGCGTCCAAATGCATGCATATGTTTTTCTATTCTGCAGAGGAAGTTGGACCTGAAACCCACATTCGGAAGATCACTAATCAACTTCCGTCAATTAACACGCGTTCTAATTTTTTTCGTGTTTTACTTTAGTAAGTAATTTTATTTGTACCCCCATATCTTACAACCTCAATTACAAGTTTTCCAATTCTAATCTAGGTACAAATTTGTCAGCTACTTATATTACGGGCTGAGAGTGGTGTTGGCTCCCTGGCCTTTTACCTCTATCCTAGCCCATATACGACCTTGACCTAATGTTCTGATTGTGTGTTCCATTTCTCTACCTCTTACTTCCTTGTCCTTCTCAAACATTTCTTTTTGATTTTGTCAGCAAATTTCCCCACCACCCTTATCCTTTTCTCTCCCTACAACGTAAGCTTTTTTATTGTTACTATCCCAGTTCTTATCCCATATTAATTTCCTCCAGTTTTTAATTCCTTTACACTCCACTACGTAGTGCTCTGAGATTTTTCTATTTCCAAATAGAATACATTCCTTTGGTGAACCCCCTCTCAATATGGCCCCTGTCCTTAACCAGGCCAAACGCTCCCTCTCATATCTATCACTACGTCTATATATGTTTCTCTTCCCCATTCTGTCTTCATATTCAGGTATACATTTAGTGATTTCTTACTTATCGGATTTCCCCATGTTTTTCATTAGTAAGTAGGCGCATGATAGACGTAGGGATTCTCTTCCATGCCAGTTTTATTTCCGTCATTTCTCTTTTGTTCCATTCATTTAGGACACACACACGACACACACGACTGGACATTGAAGATCTGAATGTCAGACCTTCGGTCTCAAGCCAGATCAGGGCTAGTCCCTCTACTGGCAGTGGAGTGTTTTGTAAGGAAGGATAATGTGCGGCAGAAGATAAGGTTGAAGTTATATATAAGCTATCCGATGTGTTGTTTTATGTGCCTAGAAGCAGCCTCGGGCGTTTGTAGCGCTCTCCAGGATCGATGTCGTACTCACCTAGACAGTGGATGAGGGAGTTGAAGTTGTGGGAGAGGTTTTGATAGAAGGAACGTGAATGGGCATGGATGTAGTCTGTTATTGTGGGGATACGTAGGTCACGTCGGATAACCAGATTGGGGATGTACCAAGGGGAGTATGTAGAAATGCGGGGGAATCGGGATTGTAGAATTTCAAGGCGGTGTAGGTGAGACTTGGCTGCTACTCCCCATATTTCACTGGTGTATGTGATGGCTGGCTGGAGTACTTTTGTTTATACAGGAGCAGTTTTGTTGGCAGAGACATCTCTGATCGTCGGTTATACAGAGGTTAGAGCATACCCTTTTATCTGCTAACTTTATTAGCCACATATGTAATGTGGTCTCTCCGCGTCAATTTGATGTCGAGTAGAACACCAAGACACTTAACGTAAGTTTTCCAATGGACGTGCTCACCAGCTACACGAATTGGTGGAAGATCCGCTATTCGTCTTCGAGAGAAGGTGATGGCCTGATTATTTTGTGGGTGGACGAGTAGGCGCCAAAGTTTGAACCAGGTGGTGAGGAGGTCAGCATATTGTTGAATACTGCGAGCACACAGGTTGAGTTCTGATGAAGTGGAGGTGACAGCTGTATCTTCAGCAAAGAGATACAGCGAGCAGCGTGGCAGGGATGGTAGGATGTTGATGTATATAAGGAAGAGAGTGGGTGCTAGGACACTACCTTGGGGAACGCCAGCTCTAATGGGATGGGATGAGGATAAATCATTTAGGTGTGCTTCCAGTTTTCGTGACTTGGGACAGTTCCGCTAAGATGGCACAGATGTTTGCTCCGGAACGTTTATTTGTTATAAGAAGTATGAAAGATATTCCAAATGAAGAGGTAACTATTCAATAACTTTTTGAATACAATTCAAAATAACATGAAAATACCTCAAGATACAGTATTCTAATAGAAATCATTAGTGCCATTTTAAAAATATTTTTACATTAAAGCATAGTTTTGGATGGAGGAATTTTCTTGAAAATTTCCCCGTTGTATCCTTGTAAAATGCTACAAGTCCTTTTCTGAGATATATGTTTTATGCACAAAAACGCACGCACACATATGCACACACAAGTAAGCACGCGCTAATTTATCTAAAATTATTTGAAGGAGCAGTTTGAGGATCTCGAAGCATACATATTATATACATGACAACATACATATGAATATACACGACAACAATTACGGTATGTAAGTTTAGCATGAAGTACAATATATACTTTCTCTACATATTATAGATCTACAGCAGAGAAAGTATTAAGATAGGCCAGTTACTAATCCCTTAATAAAGTGCATAAATGATTAAATGCGTTTGTTATTTCTTAACATTACTGTATCAAAGTGACTTTCGTTTGTTTTCAGTGAACGCATGAAGATTTCGCGATCATTATGTGACAGTTGAAAGTAATTTTATCATCTGATACAAGTATAAAATATATGAAAATCAAAATCACACATTATGGTTTAATTATTTAAGAGATGTGTTCTTGATAAATACCACAGAAGTATTCCATTATAAATTAAGGGTAGATTAGCCACTATAATCGCATAACTAGATTACATTTCCTGTTTTTTTTTTCTTTTTAATTTACGTCCTACGTTAAGTCATATCGCCCGATGAATGGAATGGGTGAAATGATGCTCAAATGAGCTCTGGATCCATGACGCTTAGATTTACCCGACATTCGTCTTTCAGGATAAGGGAAAACCTCGAAAAAAACCTTATACAGGTACTATGAAAGGGTAGAGCCAGACTGAAAAATTCAGTGCTATAGCCGGGATTTGAACCACGGATCTTCTGGTCTCCGTCCAGCCGCTCTAAACCATTGAGTTACGATGGCCAATGTGCTAACATGACATTAAATTCTCCAACTGACTCATTTTTTTTTCCCGGTAAACCATTGGGAGTTCTCATAAACACATGAGACAACTACCTTAATGGCGACTTACTATGCTGTAAGTACTTTAAGACCCGGGCTTTGTAGTTCGGACCACTATTAGGCGCAATTAATGAACATTAATTGTTCTGTAACACTAGAAGTGTGTAGGACGCAGTATGAAAGGGTAGAGAAAGACTGAAAAATTCAATGCCATAGCCGGGATTTGAACAACGGATCTTCTGGTCTCTGTCCTGCCGCTCTATAACATTGAGGTACTATGGCCCACCGTGCCCACATGACATTAAATTCTCCAACTGACTTGTGTTTTCCCGGTAAACCACTAGGAGTTCTCATAAACACAACTTAATGGCGACTTACTATGCTCTAAGTACTTTAAGGCCCGGGCTTTATAGTTCGGACCATTATTAGGTACAATTAATGGAAATTAATTGTTATTTCACACTAGCCGTGTGTAGGACGCACTTTGAGAGGGTAGAGCCAGACTGAAATAAGCATGGGTCAGTTGGAGAATTTAATGTCATGTTGGCACGTAGGCCATAGTAGCTCAATGGTTTAGAGCGGCTGGACGGAGATCAGTAGATCCGTGGTTCAAATCCTGGCTAAGGCATTGAATTTTTCAGTCTTGCTCTACCCTTTCATAGTGTGAAAGAACAATTAATTTCCATATCCAGGCAACTTTCCCTGACTGAGATTGGAACTCGAGAGCTCGTGAACATGAGGCAGCCACGCTACCATCTATGCTACCGAGGGGGGCTGTCTTATCGTGATGATAATAAAAATATATGAGCAGTAATTTTTCCAAATAGGATACCTAATAGGTAACATTTTAGAAATTAAATTAGGTTCTAGATTTTTCGTTATTGAAAAAAGCATGGAATTGCTTAGTGTTTATTTAATATGGTCACTGGTAATGTAAAGAATAAAATATATATTAACATTTTCGGAGGTCCTGATTTCAAAACTGGTATGAGTTATCAAGATTAGGATTTTCTCTAAGGTTTCATTTCTTATAATAAGACAGCTTGAGTGGGACCACGTACTCAAGTTACAATCTCTTTAATGATCACTTCTGCAAATCTAACATAAAGAAGAAATCTGCTCTGAAACCAAAACAAGAGAATTTTAATTCATCAAGCATGAAGTAGTCTTAGTTGAAACATCAAACCAGGTCGTGCGCCAGGGTAATGTAAACAGATTATTTACAAAAACAATTGTAAGCAAGAAAAATGCTGTTATTACGCTGAAGGTTCGCTTTCTGTGTAATTAACGTGGTCACTCTGGTGCGTCTGGTCTGGCACGCGAAGCTATCACGGGTTGGAAAGCGCATGCCTTATGACCGCTATTTGTTTCGCCTCGGCGATAGTCACTTGGCCACCCGAAATGTGCGATGATGTAAGTATAACGGCTTTTCCACATTCTGGAAATATTTCTCTGAACATTCTTTCCCTTTCTTTCTGGCAAAGTTGTAAATCAACACGCTACTATGTGAACTACAAACAACGATCAATCCACGCAGTGAAATAGAACGATGAAAATACAGCATAGAATATCAACATAAGCAAATCACCAAAATTCTTTTGCAGTTTATTGCAATAAATCAGATATGGACACTACAAGATAACTGCTTCATTCTAAAGAGAAAGTAATTCAATTTGTTTCTAACCCTACAGTCTTTGTGTTGGATAACACATGGTCAGGATTATTGTGCTAGGAATGTAAGTAATTTATGCATGTAGCTATTTAAATAATTAAATGTATCCACTCACGTGATTTTCTCTACTCAATCTTCTGCAAAATACTCTTATTATTCCATCTAGTTGATGCCGAAATTAAGGTTTGCCATAAGTAAAGAATCATGATGGATGTCAAAAGAATGTTGGTTCTTTGTTACAACGTGCAGGGCAGCTGAGGCGAATAGCAGTTGTGGGGGAAAGATGTTATAACAAAAGCAATGTAAGAAACAGTGTCCTTAGCAGTTTTCTAAAGGGGCTCACTTGACTTGTCGAATAGGGTGTTCTTTGAACCATTCAGAATGGCATGACAAAACAGCCACAAATAGATTTTTGGTTAAATGAAGAGCGGTTTCAGAAAGTGAAAGTTACATATACACTCACACGCGCAGCTGTAGACAAGAGTCTTCGGCGTGGAGCCGATTAGAGCGGTCCTAGGCTGATGGCGAGTAGGGCAGTTCTCTTGTTCTGTCTTGGATATTTGTCGGTTCATATATACGTGAGGAACGAATAAAGTTTATCGAGTAATAAACATCCTGCCGTCAGTAACTCTAAACAGGGATATTGGTAACCCTTGGTCGGCAACTTCAATGTCGATGTTTTAAAAAAAAAAAGAAGCAGTAAATAAATAAGTTGGAAAAAGGCATTCCAGTGTCATTAAAATCTCCTTCTCACACACATCCACGCATACCCTGTGAGAAACCTCATTGTTTTACCCTGAGCTAAACAAAAGTGCTTCAAGTGTATTGTCAAGTAGAACATTGTTCGCCACATATATTGTTGCTTCAAATTTGCCTCCACAACGTGGAATTGTGTGACACCTATAAACATATTTGTATCACAGTTTACGACAAAGACGTAGGTGAAATGATCTCTTACTTTCTTATAGGTACTCGCATTCGGGAGTGCCACTTTCGATTCCTGTGGTTGGCCTACCTGACCCATAGACTTTTTCGGGGGTTTTCCGGGTTACCAGGCAAATGCTGGTAGGTTAATTACATCCCCGAATTTCCTATCCCTCTATTTCATCTCCATTATCACTTCACATCATCTCACATATGATGGTCTCTTTCAGGGTAAAAGTGTCGGCGGGTGTCTCGGCGGTGCATGGCAGGACGATATGTTCCTGGTAAACACTTTCTCCTCCGGTTGGACGGTTTCTGGTCTCAAAACCTGGTCTGTTGGGGCCGTTTCCAGACCCAGTAAAATGGTATACACAACAACCATTTCGGCTTCTTAATTCTGTAACCTGGTGCCTAATTTTAATACCAGATTGTATTCTTCTCTTATTAGTCTTCCATAGTCTGTTTGTTTGAAGGACAATACGGTTAGATCATGCCATCCTGTGACACCACTGACGCGGGGCAATCCCGCAGGGAAGACTACCGAATAACCTCGGTGGGACCGTCGGTGATCTAGCAAACAACTACTCGTTCTGCAGGCAAGCACCCGGGACTTCTTCGGCAACCCTCTGCCCCCTCTGGGCAGCCAGAGCCTGACCTTCGGTACCCCATCTCCCACGGGTATCGGAAACCACTGCCCCCTCAAGGTCTACCCAATCCGAACTGCTCCCACACGGGAGGGGCTGGAACGTTACCACTAGTAACGTTAGAGGTACCACAAGTGCTCGGGGTCCGCAGCACCCGTACCACGTCAAATGAAGGGGACGGATCCCCACCTACGTCGAGTAGGATGGTATTTAAGCGCAATGAAACTACCCAAAAGTTCGAAGACCCTATCCTCCTTCTACCCGGAAGTGATGCGAAAATCCGGGGCTCTTTCCTGGTTTCCTCTCCGTAGGGGAGGTGATCCGTCCCCTTCAGCTGCCGTGGTCCGGGCGCTGCGGACACCTAGCACTCGTGGTACCTCTGACGTTACTAGAGAAACCTCGGGCCGAACATTCGAGCCTCTCCCTGAATGGGAGTTGTTCGGATTGGGGTGGACTCGAGGGGGCAGTGGTTCCCGATACCCGTGGGAGATCGGGTACATCTCCGGACAGGGTTGAGGGAAGCCATATATTCCCGCGAACTAGCCAGCATAGCTAATAGAAGGTGTGCTAGATCACCAGGCAGCCCTACCGAGGTTAATCGGTAGCCTTCCCCTTTGGGGTTGGCGCGCGTAAGTGGCGTATCCACTTCCCGTCTTGAGTCCACAGGGCCAGAAGAGGGAGCTTGTCAGTCTCTAGGTCTTGCCCTACGGAAAGTCCCACGGAGGCGCCGGGCGCCCTTTTGGGACAGTAACTCCCTGGTCATTAGAGGGGGCGGCAGTCTTCACTCTGTGTGGATTGCTCTGGTAGAACCCTCGAGCTTATATATAATACCTGGTTTCCTAAAAAGCCCCCTTCCCCAATCGACAACAACGTCAAGACAGGATAGAAGTGGATACGCCACTTACGCGCGTAAACCTCGGTGGGGCCGCCTGGTGATCTAGTACACCTTCTACTAACTTTGCAGTCTAGTACCCAGGACTTATGAGGCAACCCTCAACCCCCTACGGGCGGTTGAGGCCTGGCCGGAGGTAACCAATTTCCCGCGGGTGTCGGCAACACACTGCCCCCTTGAGTCCAACCCAATCCCAACAGCTCCCACTCAGGGAGGGACTCGAATGTTCGGCCCGAGGCTCCTCTAGTAACGTCAGAGGTACCATGAGGATGGTATGTCTGTTTTAATGGCCTGTCGGGAAATTTACAACTGGTCAATTGTAGGAATCCTGCCCTCTGCACTGTCGTGTCTCCTTGGGATGGCCGCCCTCTCCGCTCCCCTCATCCTTCCTCTCGGGGATTCCCTACTTGGGGGCATAGGTATGACAGAATAAGTTTGATCCTCCGAGCCGAATTCTCTCCTTAGCGCAGTCCAATCCAAATCTTATAAGTACATTGAGAATAGGAGAATAGGATAGTCAAATCTGTAAAGAGCTGGTCGATATATAATGGTTCTACGAGGGCCGTTCAGAAAGTAACCTCCGATCGGTCACAGTGCGGGTAGTGGGGGGAGTAGCGACGCCATCTGTGCATTCACGCACTCAGCAGGTCAGTCGGCATCAAGCCGTGGTCGAGTGAACGTCGTATCTGCGCTAGTTTAGTGTTTGTAGCCCTTTGAATTGTGTGCTGCAATAGAAAACTCTACCAAATGTGAAGTGCGTGCTGTTATAAGGTTTTTTACAGCCAAAGGATATTCTGCAGCAGCTATTCAAACGCCGTGGTATGCTGACTTCCGGTATCATTTTTTGCACGATAACGCCCGTCTTCCCTCTGCTCGCAGAACAACAGCCCTTCTTGAGTCCTTCAAGTGGGACGTTGTCAACCATCCACCTTACAGCCCAGATCTTGCGCCAAGCGATTATCACCTCTTCATGCATATGAAGACATGTCTCGGGTCCCAGCGGTTTGATGACGACGAAGAGCTCAAAGATGCGGTTACAGGCTGGCTCCAGGCACAAGTGGGTGATTTTTATGCAGAAGGAATTTCAAAACTTGTGAACAGATACGATAAGTGCCTCAATCGTTATGGAGTCTATGTAGAAAAATAGTGCAAAGATGTAGTTGTAAGATGTATATATTAAAATATTTTTATTTAACTTGGTGAATTCTTTGCAATCAACCGGAGGTTACTTTCTGAACGGCCCTCGTAACATTTCCTGGCATTTGTGTGGGCAGGACAAAAGAACAAATAATGACAACCCATTTGAGTAGAAACATGAAAATGCAATAAACGGTAAGGCAATATATACGAAATGGTTCTCTAATATATATTAAATTTGCCTACTTTCTTACATTTTATACCAGTTACGCAAAATTCATTTAGTAAAGAAGACTTCTGAGGATATTTAAAAAATTTAAGATTTAAATTTCATGTGACAAAGAATTTTGTATGCGTATGTTATTTTATTCAAAATCATTACAGCAATTTTTGGAATAATGCGGAATAATGCTATAAAGGATGAAATAAAAGAAAGAATTACTCTAGTTAGTAGAGCCTTCTATGCTAACAAATCTGTATTTAGGAGTAAGCAAATGTTACTTATATAAATCCATCAGGCCTATTGTAACAATGATGTGGGAGCTGGAGCCTTAGTGATACAAGGCAACAGAAATTAGTGCAATTTGAAAGAATGATATTACTAATATATTTGGAGCAGTGAAACAGAATGATAATCATGGGGAATACTTTAAAATAACGAACTAAATAAATTAATCAAAAATGAAATTGTCATTAACCACGTAAAAGATTTAAGATTAGAATGGTTTGGGCACATAGATTGAATCCTGGATTATAGAATGATTAAAAGAATACATAAATGGATCACAATGAATACAAGATAAAGGAGCCGTCCCTAAAATATATGATGATGTACTTGATGACACTAAGGATATGAAAATAGAAAACTAGATTATTAGCGTACAAGATAGAAAAGTCTGGAAACAAATTGTTGAGAAGGCCGAAACTTTTGTAAAGTTTCATTAAGGCAAGAAGAAGTCTGGTGCGGAGGAGGGGGGAGATATTTTAAAATCTTAATATTGTATCCTTGGAGCATCAAGTTTGGCATTGAACCAACATTCGATTGAGCTATGCGATTGACACACACACACACACACACACACACACACACACACACACACATACACACATACTCATTCACTCACACAGAGAGAGAGAGAGAGAGAGAGAGAGAGAGAGAGAGAGAGAGAGAGAGAGAGAGAGAGAGAGAGAGAGAGAGAGAGAGAGAGAGAAGAGAGAGAGAGAGAGAGAGAGAGAGAGAGAGAGAGAGAGAGAGAGAGAGAGAGAGAGAGAGAGAGAGAGAGAGATACCGTGGCCTTTTCTTTAAACTCAGAGAAGTCCAAAACCTGCATTTTCCAGTTAAATCTCGTTGTCGAATTGTTGGGTAAAATGTATTACCTTCCAAATAATCATTTCCTTTCAACTAGCCGTGTGCAGGCTAAGGTTTGGATGAATAGAGATAGAACAATTTAATGCCATAGCCGGAATTTGAACCTTGGATCTCCCGCTCTCCGTGCGGTTGCTCTAAACCACTGAGCTACTATGGCCAACATCCATGAAATTCTCCAACTGTCTCGTATGTTTCCCGGTAGACCACTAGGGGTTCTCATATGAGACACGCACTTTTTGTGGCGACTTACTATGCTGTAAGTACTTAAGTCCCAGGCTTCATAGTTAAACCACTATGCCTTTTTTGATAATTTTACGTCGTGCAGCGTTCTAAGCTTTTATTTTAGGTAAATTGATGGAAATATAATCATTTCTTTCTTGAATATTGGCCATAGTAGCTCAATGGTTTAGAGCAACCGTAAGAAGAGCGGGATATCCTTGGTTCAAATCCCGGCTATGACACTTAAGTTTTCAGTCTGGCTCTACTCATCAAATCCTCTATTACTTTCTCTTCTTACTACATGCTTTAAGTATGTAGTTGAGTAAATAATATCAACTGATCAAAATATATTATTTAATTAACGTAAATAATACCTCGGGCTAAACACAGAATGACCACCACTCACACCCGTGTCTTCGTCATGGCCACCTGTCTTCGGGAGACTAATGCGTGAAGTAATTCTGTCGGTAATGTTCTAGTCAAACTTTATATACATTTTTTGCAGCAAATTCCGTAGGACTGTTTACTAGGAAGTGATCAAGCAACAAATACAATCCGAGGTGAACAGCTGCTGAAGTTCGAGGCAAAAATAATTACTGAAAATGAATAAGATGCCAGGTGGTGATTGAAAGAAAATGGAGTAGTTAGCTGTACATTTTTGAATATTTTCTTCAAATAGAGTTTTAGTAGCCGTGACACATATTACGTTTCTTTAACAATATAAATGTCCTACACCGTGGCTTAGCGGACTAAGGCAGCATGCCTTGGTCCCTGGTCACGGAAAGCGGCCCGAGTTTGATCCCATCCATGTGGTGCGGATTTTCAGTCCCGGGTATAGGACCGGTGCCCACTCAGCATCGTGAGAAATGTGAGTAGGTAAGCGGCCCTAGTCACGAAAACCAAAGTTCCAGCTGGGGAATGCCGAGATGCTGACCACATCTCTCCGTATCGGTTGGATGATCGCCCACCTCTGCCGTGCGTAAGTGGGCGTGAGGCCGACATTTGGGTTGGTAGGCCTTGGCCCTCATAGGACTGTCGCGTCAGTGGTTAAATTAAAAATAAGTAAAGCTCTTAAAAAGGTGTCAGTATTATGATAATTGAAAAGTGGAAAAGACGATTAACTGCTGCATTCTTTATTACTGTTTTCTTTTCGATAAGTAATTTACATTTCTCAGGAATTCTATTAGTGAAATTTCATAGAGGCTTTCAAATGCTTGTTCATTTGTAGCTTATGAAAGATTAGTGACCTGGTGATTAACAACGTTGGATGTTTGAGATTTTTATTTGGATTTTATATTAGATATGAAGGTACTGAAGGGCTCCCTCAACTTAGGCGGAGCACCCAAGTAAACTTCCGGGCCTTTATGTTTTTATTGAACCTTGGGAGAAAGGTACTGGGAGAGAGCCCCGGATGACATAAACAATAATGGCGAGTTCCCTAACTTTGTGAGTAGCATCCTTACTCACAAGACCCTTAACCCACGATGGTGCGGTTGTAGGTTGTAGCGATATGTGACAGATGATAGATTATTCCTCTAAAAGGTCTTCTAGTTAACTTAAACACTGTCCTTGCGGATAATTACACCTTCCGTTACGAGTCACTCACATTTTTTTAAACTTTACACGTTTTAATACTTCAGTGACGTAATTGTTAAGGTGATCTAGTGGAAAACTGGGACTGCTGTGACACTTTTGTTGAGTAGAAAGATAATTGCCTTACCTCTTCTATCCAATCTACTTTATATCACTTGTTGACACTTTCCGAGTACTCCTTTTCGCTGCTTCTTGTGTCATGAATTTTAAAATAACAGAGCAATGCACTAAATTCCTTTAAAATAACAAAGGAATGTAGTTTATTATTTCATCCCTTTTGTTTAGATGGTGAGTTACAAATAGCTACAGAAAGAAAACTGAGAAATAAATGAACTAAGTACACACACACACACACACACACACACACACACACACACACACACACACACACACACACACACACACACACACACACACACACATATATATATATATTCATACAGGCTATTTCAAAACGATATCGAATGATTATAGCCGTTTCGTAGTTTATAACTTAACTATTCCGAATTTTGGTGTCGCAGCTTCAAAGTTCTGTTAGGTATAATTTTATGCAGCATTAAATATTACATGATTTGGTGATTAGGCAGCCCAGAAACCAATGGTGTGTGAAGTTGTTATTGGGACGCACCGGCCACGAAAACAAAAATATTACTCCTTGCTCTTTATCAGTGATCCTAGCCTCGCTTTCAAGTAATGGGGCAAAGAACAGTTATTTGTGCAAAAGTGGATAGTTGCAAGGTTGCTCTTCAGTGTAAAACTAAATATTCCGTTCTAAGGGACGATTTTGCGCGTATTTAGATAGTAAATCCAAGCAATATGGGGCGATATACGAACGCCAAAACAACGAATATGGTTTTGATGTACGGAAGAGCTGAAGGCAGTTCAAGAAACGCACGATTAATTTAGTTTCATTAAAAATATGAATTATAAAAATAGTTATATCAATAATAATATTTATTTGTTTTACTTCAGAGCATTTTGTTACGATACTAATTGTACAATACTTTCAACCACTTACTGTAAATATCAGCAGCTTCCTTTTCAGTTACAAATGCTTTATTTAGTATTATCAAACACGTGAAATAAAATATTCGTCTCATGGCGTAAGCCATTTAGTTTTGGTTAATTTATCTACAATTATTTATGTTTCTTCTGTAATGTTTATAATTAATGCTTCCATCTTCAACCTCAGTAACATTAACTTCCGTCTAAATGGTATAATTTGCATATGTCCACCAGCTTATTTGCCGTCATGGACTGCTATAACGGAATATTGGAACACGTTAAACACTCATAAGCAATAATTAAGCAAAAGCTTATTTATTGCGGTTTCATAAGCCAACGAAATTCTTAATAGTAGCAAGCTACTGCGGGGTATGCCGGTATGTTTACAAACAGCTACAACACGCGACACGACGTGTGACCTACACCTGGGAACTCGACAGTGTGAGGCACGCGTCATTGTTCCACTCTCATTCTGGAATGGTAAAACCCATCTATGTGTGTCACATAGAAGCTGAACAACTACTATAGATTCGGTCGGTATCGTTTTGGGATTTCTAAGCTCAAAATCACGAAATAAATGAACTGACAATAGATTAAAGGCAAGGATGCAGTATCTAATAGAGAATTAATTTCCTCTCTGTCTCTCTCGTAGTATTTTGGTGTTTGTAGACAACACTCGGAGGGATTTTTACCTGCATCTCTCCTGCGAATGGGGCAATCTATATTTTGCATTCTTTATGGCGCAAATGTTTGGTTACATAACTTAATACCAACTGATTAAGGTTCCCTATTCATAGATATTGGATATTAGAGCGAATCATACAAATGTAACACTTTATTAATTTGCTCCGGAGAGTTTTGTTCTGACCTCTTACTTTATTCTAATACATATTTTTTAGATGTAGTATAAACTAAAGCTAATTAAATACTTTCATAATGAAAACCTATGCTGTCACCTGTATTCGCTTGAGAGTTTAATAGAATTATACCTATGTGAGACGTGTGCCAAAATTTCGCTGCAGAATAAAAGCGCAACGCCCAAAACTGAAGCCTGAAAAGTATCGAAAGCGACCACTTGTAAGTAATTGCTGGACATCCCTCGTCAGCACTGTGCCGGCGCTACTTAAGCATGCCTGTGTGTAAACCGCTGCCCGTAGGGGTAAACAATCCCTCCCGTATATAATTGTGTTACTATGCCTTTATGTTCCTTCGTATTCTAGACTCATTTTCGGATACTTCCGGCTATACTCCGCACCGAATTTTTGTCACATAGGCCCCACATAAAGCAGAGATAATACTATCAACCTCTCAAACGAATACAGATATGGGCGTAGTGATACTCAAAATGTTTTTTAGTTCCACCGAATTACAGTTGAAACACTTGCCAATTACACAGAATTACGTAGCGCACACAATTACAATTCACCAGTTCGTCTGTCACAGGTCCACTCTGCACTCGCAATCACACAAAACTCCTCCGATGCACTTAAACAGTCTTCACTCACTGGGCGTTCCTCACGGCTGCTCGCCAAGAACTGAACTGACAAGAGAGCCAAGAGCCAAGAGCAGATGCAGGTCGCTCGGGTTCTCCCGGGAAGAGGGTTACCCGCCACGGTATCTATCCGCTATGCGGATTTACCCGTGCGGTAAGATAGATGTATGCGCCAACTACAGGCCTTATATAGGGAAGATCGCCGTTTCTGGAAGTTTCGCGGCGCGCACAATCATCCCGAGATTTTCGAGAGGTCTAGTGAGAAGGGAAAGAGACGTACAGGGCTCGCGCCGCTCTCCTAATCATCCCTTCAGTTAGTGACACGAGACAAATGGGTAGGCGTGGACTGAATACTTCCCGCCCGGTTCTACTGCCGGTCGGTTCTATAGGGAGTTCCGACGTTCGGGACTATTCAGACCAAGTTTAAGATTTAAGAGTGTAAATGTGGTTATTTCATCATTAGAGTTGTTTAATTAATTTTTATGTTGGAAATAAAGATAAAATATTGATATCACGTGGGTCTGGTTTGAGTCAAATACCTTGTAGTACTTTGTTGAAAGAATGCGACATTCCGAGAAGTAATTGCTTTATTTTAATGCCCTAGCAGGTGAGTAGCTCGTTTTGTGGATGAAAAATTCACAATCTCTTTGTCATCATTTGTTGTTAGTCGGTCAACTGCTGCACGATAGAAGTCCCTTTCTGCATTTTTTCTATCACTTTGTGACGCATATGCCTCATTTCATTAATCACTTTCATATTCACTTTCAGAAGCTTTCTTTGTATTTTTCTGTGGCGCTTTCTTAAAGAGTTGTGTGTCCATTGCTATTCTTAACAATACAGTTTGTTTTACATACATCGTTTTGTGTAGTGGCTCCATACATTTTGAGCCACAATAATTTGGTAGACATTGTATTTTGGTTACTATGTAGTTTAACGCTCACCAATTAATTTCATTTTCCATTTTTTAGGAAGTGGAAATACATTGAAGATGCACCAGATTGAGTGCTGACGTTATGAGAACTACCTGAAACTTATTTTAATGCCTATTTTTAGAGTCTATATAACGTTGTACCTAACATTATTTTAAGCACCCAAAATCCGTAGCCTTCGCATGACACATGTAGCATGACTTACATTATTCACAATGACAAGCAAGCTCCAGTGAATCCTCTCAAGCAGCTAATTGGGGTTTTGCTGTTGCATTATGAATGAGCGGGATGATTTTGCAATCAATAAACGTTGACTTAATATTCCTGTCATATAATTAAGTATGCTGCAGGTCTGTCAAATGGGCATAACATTGCCTATTAATGAATGTCATTATGGTCTTTCAAGCATACACAGAAGACAGAGTGGGTAAAAAGGGATTATACAAGCTTTTCCTAACCATTACCAAGTTAATATCTGATATACTTATTGTTCTTTCACTTTACTCTTTCTAACTGTTCTTTACTTTATTGTTCTTCACAAACATTACAAGTATTACGAGGTCATTTGTTTTACTTGCATGTTTTAACAATATCCACGCAGTGTCGTAGCCCTGTGTTTAGACCGCTCGTCTCTTACCAAAGTGAACCGTGTTCTATCACCATATTTAGAATTTGTGATGAATAAAGCGGTTCTGGGTCAGTTTTCTGCGGATTTCCCCTTATTCATTCCACCAACAGCTCTGTTATCACCTTTACTTTAATACGTTTCGCCCTTATTTATATAATCTCATTTCTCAGTCATACCAGACTTCGGTTTAAACACTTATCGTAGCAATTCTCTCTGAATCAGAGATTGAAAGGATTATGATTTCACTACAGAGGGGATTTGGTACGTAGGTCACCATGCTGGTCCCATTGTGCCTATACTCCCAAGTGGGGCACCCTAGGGAGGAAGGATGAGGCGAGAGGAGACAGCGGGCGGCCGTCCCAAGGATCCACGACAGTGCAGAGGGTAGGGTCTCTACAGTTTACTTTGATAAAAAACTTCCCCCGACAGGCCAGGACAACGGACACGCACCCCTACTGCGGGACGGCAACGAGCACAGCAACCGAGCCCCAAAAGTTTGTGGCTGGTCTCAGCAGAGGCGCGGAGACCGGCAACCGACCTATCGGAGGATGAAGTAGTTTTCCTCAGAATTTATCATCTCACCATGCACCGCCTTGACACCTGTCGACACTTCTATCCTGAAAGGGACCACCAGATGGGAAAGGAAATGGAGGAACAAAAAATTCAGGGAATGTAAGGAACCTATCCTGTATTCGCATAGTGACCTGGGAAAACCCCTGAAAAAACCCATGGGTCAGCCACGGGAATCGAACTCAGGCCTCCGAATGTGGGCCACAGACGAGACCCCCTGAACCATCCCGCTCGGTCAGAGTTTGACAGCCTCTGAGCCCAAAATCCATATGTGGGTCACCGAGGGCAGAGAGGAATAAGAATGAAGTTTAAACGATATTTTATTATTTTACCTACTTTTTTACGATTTTTACTCATTTACTCAGTGTATTCAATCACTAATTTTTTAAATGAAATCTGTTAGATTTTGTACGATAAATGCAACAGTATTTTGGGTGCCTTAGAAAATAAAAAATATTTCAGCATTACAATAAATGAAATTATTTAAAATAGTGGCGTTTATGATAAACCTAGGTAAGTAGACTAAATTTTACATAAAAAGAAAATCTTTGAGGGTTGTGGAATGAATTGCCTTAATTTACGATTTTTTTAAGAATTATGATACACATTTACAATTACTGCGTCATCTGTATTTGTAAACGTGCATACACATTTGAAGTTTTATGCAATATTCTTAACAATAAGTTAAATATTTCACAGTGTAGGACGTTCATCAGGAACTTACTCCTAGAAGGCATTTATTGACACAAAATATCCACTAGAAGGAAGTTACAACATTCAACATGTAACACAAGAAAATTAACAATGAAACAAATTAGCTTTTCCAGCCTTATGTGCTGTGCAACAAACAATGCGCTGGGTCAAACAATTAAAAAAATGCAAGCATACACTGAAGGTAGTAGGAAGGTTTTAATATAACTTATAAATATCTCACTGTGCACCCTTCCAACTGCGCTCCGTCTTGACTGGATTGTACACTGTGTTTGGAAGGTGCCAAGGCGTACAAACCTTCCACATTATTCAGAAAGACAGCTGGTTCAAGTCCACATATCTTACTTTTTTTCTTCTAATTTACGTCTTTCAACGTTAAGTCATATTGGACGATGAATGGAATGGGTGAAACGATGCTCAAATGAGCCCAGGGTCCATAGAGCTTAGAGTTACCCAACATTCGCCTTTCAGTATAAGAGAAAACCCCGGAAAAAACCTTATCCAGGTAACTCACCCTGACCGAGATTCAAACTCGGGATCTCTTGATCGTGAGGCAGACACTCTATGACCACGCTTCCTAGGCGGGCCACACATATCTTACGTCCGCCTAGATAGCGCAGATGGTAGCATGTCTGCCTCACGTTCAAGAGGTCCCGAGTACGAATCTCGGTCAGGGTACGTCACCTGGATAAGGTTTTCCCAGAGCTTCCCTTATCCTGAAAGACGAATTTTGGGTAACTCTAAACCTTGTGGATCTTGGAATCATTTGAGCATCGTTTTATCCACTTCACTCATCGTTCGATATGACATAGCGTTGGAGGACGTAAACTAAAAAATAAAATAAAACAAACTTCATATGTCTTAAGTTTTGCTCTCGTGCCCAAACCGTGCTGTCGACCACCACTCATGAGATTGATATAATGAAACTGACAAAAACTCGGTTGCGATATGGTAGAATATGTGGAAGTGACCACAGGATGCCAATTCGTCATCGATTCGTAGCCATTTGCAGTTCGGCTACTTCCGATATTTCTCAGGATGGCAAATATAATTCATCACAAAAAATAGACAAAATTTCTAATTAAGGATATTTAATATTTGGAGAGCGAGACGCTTAAAACATCCTGGATCTTCATCAAAAGCAAATAAAAGCTATGGGCTATAAGATTGTCTTCTTTTGTGATCTATTCCTTACTTATTCGGAGAGATGATAAAACATTTAGACCGAAATAAAGCATGAAAGAGACAAAAGCAAATGTAGAGCACGGAAGATTATGCGACTGTGGAAATTATAATCACACGACACGGTAAGGAGACGGTCGGCGCATTACATGAACAGGGTATGTACAAGGCGTGTCCGTAAAATAAGGTCTCCAAGGTGCTGGAGCCGTGAAGAACGCTACTACGCGAGATCCGGCAACACTGGCGTGTAGCTTTGTTTCACCCCTTCAAATCTCCACCACAAAGAACCCGTTGCAACCATTAGTCTTGACTGGGCAGCCGTTTGCGATGTAGCTTCCTATCACTTCCGCTGCCAAGTGCGAGTTGCGTGCAGTGATCCGTTTTTTGAGAGCCAAGGGCACTACCCCCATTGAAATTCATCGTCAGCTATGCGAAGTCTATGGCCTATAGTCTATGGACGACAAAAACGTGTGAAAGTAGGTCAGAGAGTGCAAAGACGGACGTACAGACGTCGATGACGAACAGCGTTATGGTCGGCCTTCGGTCAGCCGAAACAATTGCAAAATTGGAGCAAGAAATGCTTAAAGATCAGCGTGTGTCAGAACGTGGGCTGTGCGAACTTATTCCTGAAGTCAGTAAGACTACGATTGAGAAGATTTTGAGTCAACGTTTGCGTTATTGCAAGGTGTGTGCGAGGGGATCCCAAAATGCTCACCAAAGACCATAAATGCTCCTGGCCTAGCTCGGATGGGACATCCTCACCCATCTCCCCTACATTCCAGACTTAGCACCTTGTGATTATCATCTGTTTCCTGAGTTGAAGTCACACCTAGGTGAAAAACATTTCCAGACCGACGATGATTTGAAAAACGAGGTTGAGCGCTACCTGCGCAACTTGGCGGGAGAGTGTTATTGCCACAGCGCATGCAAAAATGAATCGATCGCAATGGCGATTACGTTAATAATAGCTGTAAGTTCCGGCTTTCCATCAATGCAACATTCATTGACAGTTAACATGTTTTCTATATTAAATAAAATTGGAGACATTTTACAGACACGCCTCATGCGTAGAAATCACGACGCGACACGACACGACAGTTATGTTTAAATCACAATAACACGACACGGTCGGAACACGGTAGGTAATGTGTAAATTAGCTTTTGCTTTTATTATGAAGGGTCATGAAGGTCCATCAAGTTGGTAGGGGCCTTAATGCGAACGCGTGCAAACCTTGAACTGTTTACCTTGATCCACTAAGGGTCGATTTTCCACAAGAACAGAAAGGAAATGTTCGACTCAGTGAGAGTAAATCCGGTAATCAAAAATACTGACCAATGCAAACAGTACAACCTGTTTAACCAGAATGATATGTTCATAAATAAAATAAAGCTAAATGCAGTGCGTGTGAAAGTTACTTGTAGGCCTAAGATCCTACTTTAAACCAAAGATTGACAGTGAAAAATAAAATTAAAATATAACATTACTCATGTGTCATAGACACCATAAAATTACCTCAAATTTAAATACAGCATTGTTTTAAACCGCCATTAAATTGCACGTATACCTTAATTCTCAAAATATTAATTTTTGTATATAAGTTGGATCAAGGAGGCAGAATTAGTAACAAATTTTCGTACTACGGATACACAATTTTTTCCATTTAGAAATGAATCTTGATTTCAGGTGAATAAATCTTGCTTATAGAATGATGATGGAAATTTTAATAGTTATTGTCACCGATCGCATTGTTTCGTTGGAGCAGCGACAAGCCAATGCTGGTCACGCGTGGGCAGGTAAGACAGACACAGACAGTGCCGCGCAGCCCTGGAGGCTTGCCGAGAGAGAGAGGGAAAAAGAAACAGAAAGAGAACGAGACAGAGAGATGTCTGGAGAGTTCCATCTTTCTCTTACCGCCAGTATCTTTCCCGGGAGTTCTACTGCGTTCTAGGACAATGACTGGAGGTATAAAACCCCCACAAAGTGTTAGAGCGGTGTGTATCAGACAGTTGTTAGTTGAGTTGTGCAGTAATTTTGAGCAGCAATTTTTTTGTTTTAATACGTGCAGCTGAGCTACGAGACGACTTTGAAGACTGTTGTTTGTGAATGTTACGTAATTTTGCTGCTGCAAGGGTTGTACAAAGCGTCTTTTTACTGCAATAAAAAGCATTTTAAATTTTTGCAGACAAGACTTTTAAGTCTACCAACCCACGAAGTCACATTATTAGCAAATTTAGTCAGTTGTTGCCAGATATTACTTAACTGTTCAAACTATTACATTCGTACAGATTACTCCATTTTCTGGCGTACACTTTCTGATATGGGAGTTCTACTTGGCAAACATCTTAGTTTCCTAATTAATTTTTAGTAAATGTTGCTATAGGCTTTATCAATTTTCTTATCTTCTACAAGGTCTGGAAGTGTAGGGGAGAGAGTGCATGTGCATGTGCACTTAAAAATAACGAAGGCCTAAAGTGATCTAGCGTAAAAGTTCAAAGAGCGAAATCATTAGGAAAGTTCCAGCTAAATTGTCCGATAACAGTTGAAGTGCGTTGTAAAATTGAAATAAAGGGACGCCTTAACAACATAGAAGTACATTAGCTATATGAATAATATCAAATTTAAAATATATAAAATACAAATGTCATTTTATTTTCTACACGAAATTAGGATGTACTGAAGGGTATTAAGTGTAATAAAACCTGCAATGTCCTGCGGAATGAACAGTTGCTGCAAATTTCTGGATTCCTTTAATACTATGCTATTTAACATCCTGCAACTTCAAACGATTTCTGAAACACATATGAATGGCAGAAAGATTGCTGCTTGTGCCATTAAAAGTGTTTGCAAAATTGGATTTTTATATTGAGCTCAAAACAAATATCTTCTAGAAATGCTAACAATAACTGAAAATCTTATATTAAGTTAGAAGTCGATATTCCTTATTCTGTTATATCAAATATGATTATGATAACTGTATTAAATACAATATTTATAAAAAAATTTATAGAATAATTTACAAGGGAACTATCACTGCACTCATATCAGTAAGTTACATGGATAAGGATCTATCCGGGGATTTCCCTGATCCTGATAGACGAATGTCGGGTAACGCAAAGCTCCATGAACCCCGGACTCATTTGAGCATCATTTCATCCATTTCATTCATCGTCCGATATGACTTAACGTTGGAGGACGTAAATTACAACAACAAAAATTATACATAAAAGAAATTTCAGTCTTGGCAACAAACGAAGAACTTTACTTTATGAAATGGTAAGTGAAATAGTTTTGTAGACTTTGGCAAGAAGTGCAATGTCTTTCTACTTTGTAATGCTTTCTTATGTCGAAAATAAAAGGTGTGCACTTTTATAGTGTCGCGAACCCATTATCGCGATAGCACGGCCGACGCATACGAGGGGGGACCCAAAAGAAACCAGATTGTTGTCATACAAACTTTGTTGATGAACTTTTTTACAAAATTACTTCAGTCACCTTCAAAATACTCTCCATTATATGCGATGAACTTGTCAGGTCTCTTTTCCCCCTATTGGAAGCATGTTTGGAACTCTTCAAGTTTGATATAGTCCAGTGCCCTTTGCGAAGCTGTTTTTACCCCTCCGCATCGTCATAACGCTCCCCTTACAGTGCTTTTTTCATTCGTGGAAATAGGAGAAAGTCGCACGGGGCTAGGTCCGGCGCATAGGGAGCGTGGGGAACGACAGACCACCTCTGAGATGCCAAATAGTGGGTCACTCGTAAGGCCTTGTGTGCTGGAGCGTTGTCGTGATGCAGAAACCAGTCACCTGATCGCCAAAGCTCCGGGAGTTTCCTCCTCACATCCTCTCGCAGACGCCTTAAAACATCCAAGTAAAAGTGCTGGTTAATAGTCTGGCCAGGGGGTACGAATTCCCGATGCACAATTCCACGAACATCAAAAAGACAATGATCATCGTCTTCACATTTGACCTCACTTGTCTTGCCCATTTTTTGGTCTGGGAGAGTTGGGAGTCCTCCACTGCCTTGAAGCTTGCTTGGTTTCTGGGTCATACCCGTAACACCAACTCTCATCCCCTGTAATGACTTTGTTCAAGAAGTTTGGATCACATGTAATCTCTGTTTTCAAGTCCTGACACATTCATGTGGATGGTTTTGTGCTCCTGTGTGAGACGGCGCGGAACAAAGTTAGCAGCAACACGTCTCATGTGCAAATTCTCCCTCAAAATCCGCTGGCACGAGCTCCAACTGATTCCTGTCGCTGCTGAAATTTGGTCGATCGTTTGGCGACGATCCTCGTTGATCTTTGGGGAGACCTTTTCATTGTTCTCATTTCACGATGTTGAAGGGCGTCCAGAACGAGCTTGGTCTTCAACACACATCTCACCACGTTTAAAGCGCCCAAACCACTCGAAAACCTGTTTGCTGCTCATAGTGTTCTGCTGGAATGATTCCTGAAGCATTTGGTGTGTCTCCGTTGTAGTTTTTTGTTTTTTTTCCTTTAACGCAGGAAACAAAATTTCACTCACACTCTTTGTTCTCTTAAAGTTGCCATAAAGACTTCCCAGAGGTAACCCGCCAACAGTCAGAGAAACACGATACCACACTTGCACGTTCAGCTCTACACTGACGCCGTCTGCACATCTGATTCATGAAGGTCTCTATTAACACCATCTAGCGTGAGAATCCTGCACTACGTCTACGAGTAGCAGCGCCCTCGGAGTCCGGTTTATTTTGGGTCCCCCTCCTACAAAGAGACAGAAATAGCAGTGCAGAAATAAAAGGCTTGAGAAAACAGATAAAGTTAGATGTCTGGAAAGTTCGTGTTTTATATGGTGCCGTCTTACAGAACATTCGATTATCTTCTGGAACTATAAAGAGGTATATAAAAAGGAAGTCGCGACTCTCCAAGGAGATTCAATTGGAACTTGAGATACGTGTGCGTGCAGCTGTGTTTTGAAAGTGAACTCTTTGTGGTCAACGTCCTTGACGATTATATTTGTGTATGTAATTCTGCTACAAAGTTTGTTTCTACGTAAATAAACGGCATTTTGAATTTATGCAAATTGGATTTTTAATTCTATGAACCCACAAAGTCACAATATTTAGTTAATACCCGGTCCATTACCACTTCAGGTTTTTTTCTCACCTTTTAAACCTTGCTTGGATGTATACAAATATTTAAAAAATTTAAAAATTAGGCAAACCATTTCACCCGATCTCAAGTTTTTGTGAGACTAACAAATGTCTATTCATTTATATATATAATTGTTTTGTAAAATTTTCCGTTAGTGATTTATCTGTTATGCTCATGAAGGTTAACGGCCGTTTTTGCGTACACAACTTATTTACGTAAATTAAACATTCTTTTCACGCAAAATGATGCATGTTTTCGGAAATACACAAATCTAACATAGAAAGCACTGTTTAACCAATAGATGATCAATAGAATAACTTCCTGATATCCTTCAGGTAATTTCCTTGTTTTACAGTTTCTTTCAGATTCGTGATTAACACAAATTTTCTAGATGTAGATCACCTTGGATATGTATTTTAACTACGATAGGACTATTATCCTTTAAGATAGAAGATTAAAAAGATATTTGGCACATTTTTTACACAATATTTTTGGGCACTGTTTAATAATATTGCCTTCAGCAGCAACCAGTTAGAAGGCAATTTGTAATCATGAGCAGAAAAACCTGTTCTTAGGAATTTAGTGATCGTTATAGTTTTAAATGCAAAGTCACACGCAAAGCTTCAACACGTTACACTATGGTTTCTAAATTTCTATCAATGTTTACGACGTAGAACCTTACACACTTTTATGGAAGACAAATCTGAAGTGTTACGTTTATATCGCCTTCGGTACAAATCCTTTACTTTTATGCCCTTTTTACCCTCCAAAATTCAAACGTTTATTTCTCTACCCAATTTGTATTAATCGAGGTAAAATCTTGCAGAAATCCCTTCATTACAAATTTCACTATAAGTAAAAGAAAATAAAAGTTTGGAGTCACCATTATCACGAAAAACAAAATACTGTTTAATTTAGTACTTCAAAAACATATGAGAAACTATTAAAACATTCTTCAACCGAATAGAAGTAATATTTATTAAACTTAAATTTCATAATAAAGTTTATCCAATAGCGTTTTGTAAGGTCAATATTTTCCTTGCAGTACGTGTTATCTATCACTCTTAATTTACCAGTAATGTACAGATGTATCTTTTTATCTTGAAAAGTGCAGAGCGATGCGCAGTGGTATCTGGACGAGTCCACCTCGGAACTGTTGCAACTGGAGGGAAGGGCAGGTCAGTTGCGTACCAGTTGCGAGCAACTAAACACGTGCAGAGCTACTCGGTAACACTACAGCTTGTTTCAAAATGTGCTTGTCTCCTGGTTCCAAGAGAGCATTCAGAAATGACGCCTCTTAGCAGCACATTAGGAAATAAAGTGCTACATTTAAAAAACACGGGAAGTAATAACCAATATCCATAGATTTATAAAAAAAGGAATAATGGTCTGGGTCAGCTATAAAAATCTGGGGAAGGATAGCTGAAGCAGCAGTTGTCTGAAAGCAGTTTAGGAGAGTTATTAAGGAATGAAAAGCCCTTGGTGCTAGTGCAACAACGTCCTTCTCTATGCCCAATAAACAAATATTAAGAACATGCACAAAATCCAATTTGGATGTTTTAATTCAGAAGTAGTTAGGCGAACTATGAATAATTTTAAAGCACAGAAAAACAAAGACCAACTGTGAAGAAAGTACTTATGAAGCTAAAAATTCTACTGACTTCCAAGGCAGTGTCTGAACATTAGGAAGAGTTCTTTTGAAGCTAGGATTTTTTGGAAAAAAAAAAAAAAAAACCTAAGTGTGACAGACAAATTTTAATCGAAAATCGCACCATACGTGCAAAAAAGGCTTAAGTATTTACGAAATATTCGGAGATATCGAAGTGAAGTTTATATAGTTTATATGGATGAAACTTATACAAATACAGCACATACTGGACCATATGCCTGGAGTGAAATACGTTACAGGGACTCTGCAGCGATATTGAAAGGCCGACAGTTGTTTATCATGCCTGCTGGATGAGAACAGGGTTTTGTTACAAATGCCTATGTACTATTTGAGATACAACAAAAGCGTGGAGATTAGTACCATAGTAAGAATTACAGCTTAGTTTATAAGAGCTGCAAAACTGGCTTCGAGAATGAAATTTGTTTTTAGACACCTTATGCACCGCCCTCCCCTCTAGTAATCTTACGCGTGTGACGCATTGTGGCGATAGGTGCACTATCTCCACCACAGTTGCTACTCATCCCTACCGCGCAGGATTCCTGTCAAGATAAAATAATACATCTGTACAATAATAGAAAGTTAATTTAGAATGAAGAGATATTCGCACAAAATCCACAATATACACTTTATTGGTCGCGAAATTGTGTTAAAAATATCATATTTTTATCAAAACCCTTATTTTCCCACAAAAATTGTTTGGTTTGAGAGCTTTTCTTTAACATATTCATGTCACAACTTTGGGATGTAATTTGAAATTAAGTTAGGTATTTACAAGTGTTTCGTTTTCATGGAACAGGAGGTTTTTCTTTAACTTTTAAGATAATGTTCAACAACTTTATTTATAAGTATATTAACATGTGTTACATTTCTCGTAATTTTTGAATTACGCTGTTGAACGTTTAGTTAAGCAAGAAAGAGAGGGGGCACGCACATTTTCTTTAGAGTTTTATTCAGGGCGCCTCAAATTACACACCATGAAATCTTATACTGAATATGTGCAATAATACACTAACAGAAAAAAACATCGTTTTCCAAATTTTCACTGTTATCGCTATATAAAATATAGTTTTAAACACTAATATTTTCCCCTGCTAATCACAAAATAGTTTTTGCACTCATCTCATACGAGAATGAAGAAGCATTATCGGATTTAGTAAATTGTAATTAGAAGACTGCGCAGCGGCCTTAGATTAGGCGTTAGTTGCCGCAATCCCTGTTTAGTTATACATAAAAATACGTTAGGTTCTAGATAAGGTATACAACAGGTAATCACGCAAAAGATACGTAAGAGTATACGCTTGTTTACTTGTAATACAAAGGCAATGGAAATGATGACCTTGTTTGAGCGTGCTCCAACTTGAATCGCATTTCCTCCAATTTTTCTTCAGTCCTCAAAGGCGTAGGAGAGTTGAAGAATTCAATGCCACGGTTGTGATTCAGGACTTGGATCAGTTCACCTTACTGATGTTATAACTTCAGCTACCAAAGCGAGTCCGTAGAGAAACGATTACATCTACTCTTAATTCGTGACTTGCAAAACATCTAGCAGATTTGAGATCTCCTTGAGCACACTTACCTCTATTGATATTAGGTTATGTTGATGTATTTAAGATGGAAAAATTTGTTTCATAATACTGGGAATGTTATACGAACAATTTCTTCTATTGCTATTATTAGTAGAAAATGCATACAATTCCAATGCACATCTTTTGAAGTTTAAGCCTTTTGATCGATTCCACAGTGTTTTGAAGATAAAGCGTCTTTCAACAAGAGTGTCTTATACTTAACATGTGATAGCTGTCGTTCTTATTGAGCTACAGCAGTCATTGTTTCTCATGTGGTTACAGTTGTTATTGACAAATTGTCATGGAACGTTACAGCATTCAGCAACACGTAGAAATGGTGAAAATTATCAAAATGGATCATCTGTTCGACAAAGCTTCCGAGTATTGCTTGAAGTTTACGGTGTGCATAATCTTACAAGGGACTATCTTTGACCTCAATTATATGGTACGTATCTCAGAAACATCTGATTCCAGCAAGATGGTGCCGCCTATCATACTGCTCTCAAAACAATCGATCTTTTGAAGGAGAAGTTCAGACGTTTCATCATTTTCCGTGGTGGTGATGTTAACTGACCCCCGAGATCATGTGATTTAACGCCGTTGTATTACTTCATGTGAGGTTGTGTTAAATCTCGAGTTTATGCCAATAAGCTAGAAACAGTAAATGATCTTATGAATAATTTCACGCGTGTTATTTGTCAAGTTGGACCTAATTTACGTCCTTGTCATTGAAAATTGGGTCAAACGTATTGTAAGTGGTGGCGGTCAGTCAACTGATATTCTCTTCCACATGTAATTACATTAATTATATTCCGAAATAAAAAAGAGAAATAAATATTTATAATTTATAGAACGTGTTGTAATTAAGTTCAAAGATAGGACACTCTTGTTGAAACATCCTTTTTATACTGTTTTATTTTTTCTCCCTTTTTATTACAGCTTGGCAGCGATAATTTCCATTTAATCTGTGATCTGTTACCATTGGTTTAGAACGCTGTTGCCCTTATTAAATCCACTTAGGTTTCGGAATGAAAGTTTATCGAAAAAATGAGAAAATTATGAGTAATTAGATATTTAAACATTTGAGCTTAGTACTCATCAGCGGGCATAGGTATTTCTAAGCATTAAAATCAGGACGGATGGAAATAAGGTTGAATTGTCGCTGAAGGATAGACAAAGACATCGCAGGTAACAAACCGGCCTAATCTCTCGTTCATTCTTTGGAAGATTGCAGAGAGCATTCGGAAGGTTTTTACTTGCCTGTCACTAATTTTTGGCTCCTCTTGTTCTGTAAAGCAAAGAGGTGCTAAAACGAAAGCAAGAGAGGGAAAGTAAAAACCAGCTCCTTCTACCCGCTGCATCAGAATGAATCAGTTACACGTGATTACGACACTGCGGTGGCATTCTTGCGTACGGGAAATCAAAGATGTACACATTCATCCGCCTCAAATACTATATAGGCACGTCTCTGCTTCTGACACTGGTTAGAAAAAATAACAGTGTAGGGTAAGCGAGCGTATGCTCTAAGGTTGAATAACACTGATATAAGTGTAGATAACTTGAAGCCACGTGCTTGACTTCCATTTCTGTTTATCGTGATACTGTAACGTTGGCTAACAGCATCTCACATCAGATGTGACGGTGTCATGTAGCACGTCGCCTCATATAACGCTTGGCGTCTTCACTAAACAGACAACCTACCGAGACTGGAAAGTGTAGCTAAGGGAGTAATTTCCTAAGAATGGATGGGGATGTGATGAAGAATTAACACTAAGAAATGTCATTAACTCTGGTAGGAAAAGGAGACCGGGAGACCAATAGTTCAAATCCCAACTATGGCGTTTGAGTTCTTCAGTCAAGCTCTGCCTCTTCAAATCTTGTCCTAAGTGTGAAAGAATAATTAATTTCCTCAATCGCCCTGATAGTGGTTTGAACTATGAAGCTTTAAACTAGGAATCATTGCATAATGAATATCAGCCCAATGCCTGGTATGACGGTAAAGGAGGAGGAAACGAAATATATTGATAAAAGTGACGTTTGTGGATAAAATATTCTAACCCACATTCGCTTAGCGACCTAGGAGTGAGGGTCTGGGGTTTAACAGCTACATTATTTGGTCAAAAACATACGGTGAGGCTGGTCGCTCACGTTACCACAGTGCCACCTCGCTCGGTCGTATTACGTAATAGATAATTAGTTTACAAACAGCAACTGCCTCTTAAGTAGTTAGACAAAATACCCCTGAACTATATTTCGTTAGATTGTGTAAACATTATTCAAATGCAGTAAATATTACGGCTAATGCAGTATGCAATTAACTATTCGTCACGGCTAGAAGCAAGGAATTTCTATCTCACAGATAATTCAAACGAAAATTAATTTGAATACCAACTGTTTAAACAGCTTCACAATTTGGAGAGCCTCTTCCGTAAAAGCGTAACAAATTTGTGTAGTGGTTGTTGGCGTACTTGAACTGCTCGAAAAGAAAGATTTTGAAAGATGAAAGATTTTCCCATAATAACACATCAGAGTCCTACTTCGTCACAAATATATGCTCTTTGTATATTAGCTTCTGTTGTATTTCCTTTACGATTTATTTATCTTTCTACAGTTCATGCCACCCATGAAACCTTAAAGTACCAAGTACGAAAGTGAAATGAAATGTGTAGTGTTTAACGCCCGCCTTTACTACATACGGCACCGCAGGCGGTGACACTGATGATACATGAGATGAAGATGGAGCACCGGTGGAATGAGATGGCGGGGGAAACCGGAGGTCCCGGAGAAAACCCGCCCCAGCGCAGTGTTGTCCACCACAAATCTCACTTTGCGGTCGCCTGGGATCGAACCCGGGCCGCCTTGGTGAGAACCAAGTGGTCTAACCACTCAGCCACTGCGCGGCCAAGTACGAAAGTACCAAAATGTACAGTGACGTTTCAGACCTTATGAATACAATGCAACACGCTACAGTTAGGTGCAGGAGTGAAACTTGGCAGGAAAGGACCCAGGCTTGGTCGCTGTGGAAGCAAGTACGCTCTTGAGATACGGTAGAAAACCCCAACTTGCTCTGCTTGTTGCCGAGTAATTAGCAGCGAGCATGCGAGTTCTCGTGTTGAAACGTCTATAGATTTTAAACTGATACCTATCTCTCCAATCTTAGAAACTAATTTGATGAAAACTCATGTGTTTATTACTAGTTCGCGATGCGCGTGAAAACAAATCACACCTTTAAATATATCGTTCTTAAAAACTGCGTGATTATTACTTGTAGGTTTTAAAGAAGTATATTAATAGTTGGAAACTTAAATGAGTCGAATTGAAGAAAAATATACTTTATGCTTAAAATGTTTGGTTAATGACAGCTCTAATAGGTCGTCATATGACTGGTTAATATTGGATGGACTATTAGAAGTTCGTTTGCAAAATCGACTTAAGATGCAGTTCTCACGCTATTTAGACTGATATATATATTCAATGTTTTCACGGAAAAGTTCACCTCAGCGTGAAAACTGACATGAAATCTGGCTATTGGTACACTAAGATCACTAATGTAATAGCCAGGCATAGGAATTCTTAAGTAGTTTTCTTCAAGTTATCTACAGTCGAGCTTTATGTTAACACAAAGAATGTAAAAAATTGTCAATGTTCACAGACAACTGGTATGATGATGCTGTCTACAAACGCCAACAGACTGTACAAGGGATAGGCGTGATTCATCAGCTGTCATGTCCCTGCTTTAAGTCCAGCTTATTTTCTTTTATTCTATATCTGATACTTAGAGAACCCTATGCTGGAATAAAATAGTTAATTTACTGTAATATATATATATATATATATATATATATATATATATATATGATATTATATTTTATTACTCCCCTGGTAATAACTAATACTCAAAAGTTGGGATTTTGCCCTTAAGCAAACGGTATTCAATGTTAACGAAGACCTCCAACCATCATACAGGGAGGTCACTGAGTACACATTGTGTTAAGTTTTGTTCACGTGGTATTAACTGCAGGGCATTCAGGGTCCTAAGTTTCGAAGATTAATAGTGAGAAGCATAGGAATTCCTTAGCAGTTGGGTTCATCTATGCTCAGTCAAGAAAATACAAAGAATGGAAGCAATAGCGGCCAGGTCAGTGATGGCAGGTAAACACGGCCTAATGAATCTTATCTGTAAATGTTAACAGGGTGTATTACCCTGTAAAGAGCCCTGGCATATTGACCCTGATTATGAGAGTGATGCAATCGCTTGTACTGTGTATTGTAACAATAAGTGCTAACAACTTGGTGTACAGTAAAACAATTGCATCACGGAAATGCAGTTTCTAATTAGTGATTAATCCTTGTTTCACATAAGCTGGCCCCGTATCTCTTAACGGTCACGTGACCTAAGCACCTCTCATTGGCACTGTTGTAGTATAAACTGTTGTGCGGTAAAAATTAGTTCGTTATTTAACATGGTGATATATCTTTATATGTTGGAAGAGAATTGTCAAATTTATATTTTCGTAACTGTTTGAATTAAATATATTAAGCAACAGAGTTGATTTATCTGAAATGCATGTTAATTCTTAAACGAAGTAAGGAGAAGGTTCTTTTGCTCTCAAGCACATGGCACGATAGCACGTACTTTAGCGGTAGTGATGACATATTTGTTTATATGACATTTATCACTGACCTTGTTTTGAACTGGATTGGTGATATATCGCCATTCGAAGGTGTTTTGTGCCAAGTACAGGAGCTAAATTATTTTACTGATCGTTTATTGATCGTGTACTTATTATATGTATAACGGCAGAGTTTACCGCCAGTTTTTCGCTGAAGCATCGCAAGGGAAAAGCTTTACAAAGCAGCGAAAAAAGAATTGTGTTGCATGTGTTTAATGCACTCACAGAGAAGAATCCGTCTTTGTCATTGAGAGAAGTCGAACAGTTGTGCTCTGAACTTACAGGTTTGTTAGATGCGTTGGAACATCGCGACATGAAACTGAGACAACAGGAAAATTTACCACTCCAGGGGCGATATTGCTGTGTAGCGAAGACGTTATTTAACAACAATCAGACTGTACCGGGATCAAGTCGCAAAATATACTACCTTGACAAGACTTGGGTGAATGAAGGACACACGACAAGTATGGCGTGACATGACTTTTAAGACTGAAAGGCAAGCATTTTTGTGAGGCATGTGTGCTGGTTTAAAAAATACTAGTGGAAAAGGCCGAAGGCCTTTCATTATAAACTTGATTCATTTTCATTGCTCATTCATTCAGTTTCAACTTGCTCAGTTTCATTATAAACTTGTATTTTTGCATGCCTTCATATTCTTATTTGTATGATTTTATCTATCTTTCTGGCAATTACTATGACGTTAACTGCAGGTTTAAATGTGACGGGAAGGCATCGCCTATGGCCAATGGTGCGAAAGCATTAGCCAATTAGGGTGAGGTGGAAGGTAGTTGCCCGAGGAGTGATACATGTCAGCAGGGCAAGGTTATATGAAACAGAGATTAGTAAAGTACAAATGTGCTTAGTAAATAATGACGGGAGTACAGAATAGGAAAAAGTAACGTTATGATAGTAAATGCAGTCCATATGTATCTACGAAATTATTTAATATGCTTCGAGGAGTAAAAATGTGGCTAAGAATGCCCTATCTTCTACAGTTTTAGTAATAAAAAAGACGCAATAAAGAAGAAAAAACTAATAAATACTCATTACACTTTTCTTATTATATAACTTTTTGGATTTTGCAAACTTCGTGGTAGTAATCTTCTAAACTGCGATCAATCTGTAGACCCGCAGTTATTCCTATGAAGATAATTTACGTAAATGACAAACACGTAATGTCGAACATTTCATCAGGCAATGCCCTATCATAGATAGTTGCTGTCATAGTCATAGACTGTCGTCGCTATTATACCTTATAAATCATCATCCTCTCAACTTTTTGTTCCAATAATCATTAGCCATTCATTTATTCTTCTCTGTAGTAAAGTAGTAAAATTCTTATATAATATACCATTTTCCTTTGTTGATTAATAAATTGTCCTGGTTACGACAAAAGGACAACTATTGCATGTGCGTGAGTGTAGTTCAAAGACACAGTCTTCAGCGATATGAAAAGAACACGTATATATCATTGCTGTTGTACATAGTTTCCGATACGTCTGTTCATTTTGCATGTAGTACGAGGGATTTGTTACCTGCGATGTCCCTGCTTGAAGGCCTAACTTTATTTTTGCTGGATTTAATGCTTAGAAAGTCCTGTACCTGTCAATTCTGTTTCGGCTGCGATGTATAGGAGGTATAAGTGAGACAAGGATGTTACGGATTGGAACTAATAAACAATAGTGGACTAATGACCCATAAAAAGCGGGACAGGAGTAAAAAGCTTGTTCATTCAAAAGCGCAATATATTACATAACCACGTGCGTGATAATCCTCGTTCTCGGTTGTAACCACAACAACTGGTATCACTTGCGGTTATTCTCGTCTTGTTTTAGTTGGGAAGCTTGACTTGCATAGACCAAGTATCAACCCGCAAGCAGGTTAGAGGGCGTTGCTCGTGCAACAGAGGTGACAGGTGGCTTCCTCATTCCAAAGTAGCTTTTTGTACTCTCGGAGTTCAACCCCTTGATCATTCATAATTAAGAGGGCAAATTCATAATTAATATGCTTTGGTTCAACCAGCGATTATTAAAAATGAAAATAAATAGACAGAAATAAAGATGGATGGCGATAGGATCAAACATTAAAACAGAAAACAAAAGTAATAGAGCAAGTATTCCTCTTCCTCATTCAAATCCTTAGTTTATAAGAAATCACATACTTTGAATGAAGTATTAAGTTACAAGAACAATACCAAGTGAGGTTGTTCCACAGGAAGTAAGAGGCTTTAATGTGGGGGATACCCATTGTGACCTTAGGCGTTTTCACGGTTTTCTCAGGTCAGTAGGCGATCGATGCGGCGATTTCTTTAATGCTATAAATTTTCGTAGTCAAGATATTAGGACAGAATTATAAGTAGAAGAAATAAACCATACTATTGAAAGAAATAGAAATCAATGGAAAGAACATGTTCAGAGGATGAATAATAACAGAATACCAAAAAGAGCCTTAAGCTGTAAACCTATAGGAAGAAGAAACCATGGAAGACCGAATAAAAGATGGGCAGACCACCGGAATGGGTTAAACAATCCAAAGCCGTGAGGTAGAAGAAGAAGAAGAAGAAGAAGAAGAAGAAGAAGAAGAAGAAGAAGAAGAAGAAGAAGAAGAAGAAGAAGAAGAAGAAGAAGAAGAAGAAGAAGAAGAAGAAGAAGAAGAAGAAGAAGAAGAAGAAGAAGAAGAAGAAGAAGAAGAAGAAGAAGAAGAAGAAGAAGAAGAAGAAGAAGAAGAAGAAGAAGAAGAAGAAGAAGAAGAAGAAGAAGAAGAAGAAGAAGAAGAAGAAGAAGAAGAAGAAGAAGAAGAAGAAGAAGAAGAAGAAGAAGAAGAAGAAGAAGAAGAAGAAGAAGAAGAAGAAGAAGAAGAAGAAGAAGAAGAAGAAGAAGAAGAAGAAGAAGAAGAAGAAGAAGAAGAAGAAGAAGAAGAAGAAGAAGAAGAAGAAGAAGAAGAAGAAGAAGAAGAAGAAGAAGAAGAAGAAGAAGAAGAAGAAGAAGAAGAAGAAGAAGAAGAAGAAGAAGAAGAAGAAGAAGAAGAAGAAGAAGAAATTTTCGTCCCTCCATTTCCTGTTATTCCATTTCCTTGTAATGTTCAGGCGATTGAATGGCGTGGAGAGGACGTGGTAGTAATATTTGTTTACACTGTGTGTACTGACGTATTTAACAAAGCCCCAGGGAGATCTCTCCTTGGGGAGGGAGGCTTGTATGAATGTAGCTGCCGGCGTCTTGACCACACATCCAGAAACGTTAGGGAACCCACCTGCGTCTGAATTTGCAGTACTGTACCCTTCCCTTTACATTTACTGCCGCAGGTGTAGTAAGTACAAATACAACTGTTCTGGCCTATTCACCACAGATATATTTTGAAGTTCTTAAAGTTGAATAATTTTTATTAAGCGATAAAATTAGCTTAAAACACAATGTTATGTTGTGCAATTATTTTAAATTTTATGTAATTGGATGTTTTCGTTGTGTGTACTTCAATAGGTAGTGAAAGACTATACTAATTATTTATTATGTTATAAATGCGTTGTTAACCTTTAATTTTGTGAACACTAATACCTTACAGAACATTATTTAAAAGAACTATTCCTTTAAATACACTTCATATACTCTTCTCAATACATAGCTCTTATAGCTTCAGGTATTACTTTTGGAAATTAACAATAAGGTATTATTTCCACTGAACTTTTAAAATTAGAATGTTCTGCAAATGTCTATCAGGTTTTCATCTAGTTGTTTTATTTTAGAGAGAATGTAACTGAAATAACGTCTTAATTTCGTAGTATCAAAATTAGGCACTACTCTGAAACAATTACACAGATGTGATAAGTTTTAGTATTTTGAAATCAGAAGTGAAGCAGCTTTTAGCTTTTATACACTTGTAACATATCAATTGTTTTTCATTAAACCCGTATAAAAGTGTAAACAGGATCTTTTGTGACAATATTAACGTAAAATTAAAGTCATATGTTTAAGTAGTGAAATAAAAATTAATAATTGGAGCAGCACTTGCTTCTAAAATAATACACATTAAGTTAATTTAGCATTTGCAAAACACATGAAACAATGTTTATAGGCCATGGAAAGTGACAATACAAGAGCAAAAATTTTATCGTATTTGTGAAAAGCCGCTATCCTTACATATTTATGTATGCTTTTAAAAAGCCACAGGAACAAAATGGCATGCATTGAGTCGAGAGAATCATCAGGGAAGTATATTTCACAAATTCAGATATAAAACCTACTCAGATGGGCAATTTGTCTGAAATCAACAAGCGTCCTTGTCGTAGTACTTTGGCTTCTCTTTGCTTTCATCTAAGCCAGAGGCACAACCAATGTCGTGATTATCGGTGTAACAGTGACCTTCAGTATCCCTTACAATTATTATCTTTTATATACTTTGTAGGTTGCATGCAATCCTTTCCTACTATAAGAATGCATATCAGGCAGTCCCGACTTGTATAAAGCAACCAAATAGCAAAAGGTGCAGGTAAAATTACACCATTATGATAACTCATGTATACCAATAGTTGCCCAGTTTAATTATATGGGAAGCTGGAACAATTCTATCTTTCAGAAAATCTCCTACCTCCGTCAATAAAATGGATTTCTGTGAATATATTCCTTCTACATTACCCCCATATACACATGACAATACCATAATATTTTGAAGACAATACATTTGAAGTGTTGCATACGTTTTATCTGCCCTTTTCATACCACTCTTGTCCGCATCTATATTTCTATATCGTCAAATTATCAGAGTTTCCGCACTACGAAAGTTTACACTCTCAAAAAGTATTTCATGAACTACTTTAATCCTTAAGGTCTGCATTCGAACGTCTTTAATTGGATCTTACTCTTTCATTACTACTCTGTTGTGTATCCAACAGATATTACTCAAAAATTTATCCCTTCCTGCGAGAAATATGCTGACATCACATATGCTGGACGTGGCACTAAGCAATATTAAATTTGCCAGATCATATTACAGGATATTCTCACCAGGTGGTCCGTGTTTAAGGTTGGAAAATATTTTCTTTTAAAACATGTGTTGTTCATGGCTTGTTCTTATGAACTTCCCTCTTCAGATCGGTAACAGGTAGGGCAAGTTTGGCAGGCAAAACTGCTTCGAAATTATGGTCTGACAAATTTAATCATGTTGATGAATTGATGTGTGAAATGTTGTACCGTCTTGGAAATGCACAATGGATATTTGATTAACAAACGCATTAGCCCGCCTCGGTAGCGTAGATGGTAGCATGTCTGCCTCACGTTCAAGAGGTCCCGAGTTTGAATCTCGGTCAGGGTGAGTTACCTGGATAAGGTTTTTTCCGGGGTTTTCCCTTATCCTTTAAGACGAATGTCGGGAAGCTCTAAGCTCCATGGACCCTGGACTTATTTGAGCATCATTTCACCCATTCCTGTCATCGTCCGATATGACTTAAAGTTGGAGGACGTAAATAATAATAATAATAGTAATAGTAATAATAATAATAATAATAATAATAATAATAATAATAATAATAATAATAATAATAATAAAAAATAATAATAATAATAATAATAATAATAATAATAATAATAATAATAATAATAATAATAATAATAATAATAATAATAATAATAATAATAATAATAATAATAATAATAATAATAATAATAATAATAATAATAATAATAATAATAATAATAATAATAATAATAATAATAATAATAATAATAATAATAATAATAATAATAATAATAATAATAATAATAATAATAATAATAATAATAATAATAATAATAATAATAATAATAATAATAATAATAATAATAATAATAATAATAATAATAATAATAATAATAATAATAATAATAATAAAACGCATTGGATATTTCAAGGCGTTCATTAGTTGCGACTGTGGTACTGAAGAAAATGGAGCTAATTGTTTCCTGTTGGAATATGGCACAACTGAACGAAGGGTCTCTTCGTATATAATTGAGGGTTTCAAATTCCGCCCAAATACAGTATGTATGTTGATTATCTTTTATGCCAACAAAGAAATTGTCCCTTGTCCAATAAAATAGAACATGAGAGGATTATTTTAAATAAATATTTGAAACATTTGGCAGTAATGTAATCGTTCAAATTTATTGAATTCTTTTAATTCTAAAGTAAGAGAAACGGTAAGCATGGAGCTTTTCCAAATTTGCATCAAATTGTCAAGTGCCAGTTGCCAATCATCACATTTTTTATCGTCTCCTCTGCGATTTACTGCCTTTCTATTGAATTTCCAGTAATGTTCTTTTTGTTTCAAGGTTCTCAGATAAGCTCCAAGTGATGAATTACTTGGTGGACATTTTTTTTCCGTCCTCCAACATCAAGTCATATCGGACGTTGAATGAAATGGGTGAAATGCTGCTCAGATGAGCCCAGGGTCCTTAGAGCCTAGAGTTACCCGCCATTCGTCTTCCAGGATAAGGGAAAACCCCGGAAAAACTTATACAGGTAACTCACCCTGACCGAGATTCGAAATCGGGACCTCTTGAACGTGAGGCAGACACGCTGCCATCTACGCTACCGAGGTCAGCGACGTTGGTTGTGCCCAATAGTCTGTGTGAACTCTTCTGAAATGTATGTTTTGTGTTTGTCTTCAACAATAAACACACGTTCTTCAAGAGCATACCGATTCAATTACACTGCAATGGACTTATTGGTCTTTCTACGACCTGAACTGTATTGAATCGGTTTTTAAAGTAATTCGATAAACTGTAATTTACTTGTTACACTTTAACACATTCACTTCCACACTCATATTTAGAGACTCTGATGAGGGGAGGAATTATTCCGGTTGAAAAAGAAATCCCTGCTGCAGTCAAGAGTGCTACCCGTGACCCTTAGGTTGGAAAACCAGAATGCTGACTACTCCAGCATGGAGGAATTCTAAAGCAATGTGCTTTATGTTTGTAATAAGAATGTTAAAAATTACCCACAGCAGGTATTTCCTCGCAAGTTCATTACTGCTAAGTCAAGAAAAGGGAAACATGTAAGAAATAATAAAAAGGTCATCATTTAATAAAATTAGAACAAGGACATCACAACTTTACTTTATGTGTAATAGTCCTCAAAAACCTCAGACATTTGACAACGTGGCTATCGATTACGAACGAGTTGACCAACATCTAGGAATATCTTCCATTAATTCCATTCTCCGATGGTCTCCATCTTTCAAGTTGTTGACTTTTCTGGATATACCAAGGACTTTAAGTGCTCCCACAAAAAGAGCAGAGAGAAGAAATCTGGCGTTGTTGCTGGTTACCTGATGAGACCTCTACTAGCAATAGATGTTACAAAAACAAGATCTATGTAAGACGTACATCTTTTACATTCCGTACTGGAGCTTTATCTTCCTGAAATGAAGATATTATCGCGCTCGTGGAAACAAGCTTGCAAAGAGTATTATTTAATGTTTAAAAAATTCAAATATAGGTTAGGATTCACCTACAGAAAAAGGTATCAATATATGATTGCCAACAACCCTCAAACACTACCATTCTATCTAACACATTTTCTTTCAAGCGTCTCACTTTTCACGGGTTCCGTTCTACTACCTTCATCCAAAATGGTCTGTGCTGCCATTCACCTTCATTTAAATTCCTTCCTTGCGTTGCCCTGGCTGTTCCACCTCCCCAAGTGCACATTTTTCTTCTCCCATGCGGTTACCATGACAGGAATAGTTTGGACATCTGTCTTCAGATATTCTTTGGATATGGCCATACCATTGCAGTGTCCTATTTTCAAGTTTTTCCACTAGCGTTTCTTCTAGTTCCACTTTTGGAACATTTATCTTTGGAACTAATTTATATTGCGTTTCTTAAGAATTGGAATGTATCCCAATATAAAATAGCTGTTATGGTAAATAGTATTAACACAGGGTAGGCTAAAGATGCAGGCTGAGAGGGTCGGCTGAGAATTTCTGATAATTACATAATAACATACTAGCATTTTTGAAAATGTAACAACAAATGAAGATCTAGAGAAATGTTCCAAGTTAATGAAGTAAATGTATTGTGCACATCAAATGATAAATTTATTAATTGACTAAGTTCTGATGGAACACGGCATACAAGAGGTTATATTTCTAGTGATGGCGTGTGTTGAACAATACGCATAACGATAAAGGCAAATTAGTAGGGAAATCTCCTAAGTAAACAAAGAAATAATTGCTGTAAATCAAGAATGTGTTAATCTCGTAGCTAAAAGGTTAGATATGTTAATGAAGAAATTACTAGGAGAAAATACTAACAGAACATAATACTTGGTGGGATAGCAAACGGTATCTGAAAGATAAAACCATAAAAACTTGGCAATGTCACTACAGAAATAGTATAATTCGAAATATAGACAATGTGCAGGTTATGAAGTATAGTAAAGAAAATGCCACATTACACCACTACTTAAGAGATGTGTGGCAACTCAAAATTCAAAGGAGTCAATATACAACTTCATTTGATCATAGTGTTCTGAAACAACATTTCTTCATAGAAACTGTGTCGTATTAACAGTTCAAAAGCCACCAACAGTATGTAACTTCCTCAGGAATAAAATAAGAAAAACAGTAAAGTCATTCCCGTAGCTCAGTCGCAGGTGCTTTCAGAAAACTCGGCAGTCTATGGTCGCTGGCTAGACAGTCAAGCTGAGAATTGCTTTCTTATCTGCAGGGAAAGTATGCGGTAGCCAAACATTTCCTTTGTCCAAAGTCCTTTTCTACAAATCTTTACTAATATTATAAAAAGACACATTTTGTAGTATGTGTATGTATGTAGGATAGCCTCAAAATTCATCTAAGTTACTTTGATAATTATTTTACTATTCAGAAAGTTCACTTTGCACACTATTTCACTTTCTGATAGCTATGGGCTATAAAATACCTTCTAGTTTTGTTTTGTAAACTAATAAAAGACGAAAGAATTTACATAGACTTCGTTGCAAATATCATGGAGTAGAAAATATTTGCTGCACAATACTAAGAATAGTGACAAAAACAAAAGCCGGTTGCAGTTCCTTGCAATATATCCTCAAAAATGGCCAACACTCATGCTAACAAAAGACGAGTGAAATCTACAATCCGTTATTCTTATAAGTGTGTGAATCATTACAGAATACTTTATTAATTTAATTTCCATTTAAAAATACTTTTGATTTAAAATGGAGCACGTCAGAACTTCTGAATAATTTGATTCTAAATTGGCAGAGGTATACACTAGATGCCAAAACCGTCTGATAACTTCATGTAAGATTACTTAGCTTTATTTATACTTATATTGTAATCAACAGCGTTATCAGAGCATGCTAAATTGTGTAAAACAAGAACACCGTTAACTCAAAAACAATGAACGGATACGTTATATTAAGGAATGAAGAGATTATATTTCTCAACAGGCCCTGGCTACGCGTGTTTTCCTAAGAGGTTATTCAGGTGGCCTAGAAATCTTCATATTCGCCAGCTTCACTTATCTTTCGTTGTTCATGTTAAGGGTTTTAACTGTAGTTCTATTATGCAAGTAAATTATAGGAGAAGTCATAAATGTTCAAAATATGACCTGCTCTCGTTTTTCTTCTTTCAGTACAACAATTGGGTTTATTCTTGTTCGGAATCCATAATGACACATAGATTGTTGTTTCTATTTCCTCCTGGGCCGTCCCATGTACCCTATGGATTAGGAATATGCTTAGAACGGCATACAATCACGAGGCGTTCTCCTGATTGTGGATCATTTCTTTCACACTCTTTTCTGTTGGAAGTTGTTCTCTAATTTTTTCCTACTTCCTTTGTCTCTAAAGCTCACTCCGAATATCGATTTTAAAAGTCTCATTCGTCTCATTTCGTCTCCTTCGATACGTCTTTTATCACATATAGTCCTCGTCTCACTTCCATATAGCAGGGATAGTTTCAAGGCGATTTGATGTAATCTACTTCAAAATTCTTATTCATTTTCGACAAATATTTTAATATTATTTTTGTAGACCACTACTCATGGATATTTCACATCCACGTATCTCAGAGTATTTAGTATCTATATTAAGTCTGTTATAGATATTTTAATTTTGATGATTACTTTTCCATCTCATAACAATTACTTTTTTGCTGCACATATTTTCATATTACACATAATTAATAAGATGTTATTTAATTTTTCACATTAATTTGGAGATTATCTTTGGATTCTGCTAGTAGTACTTGTTAATCTGTAAAAAGAATACTACTAATTCATTTATTTTATCCAAAATATAATTAATTCCAACCGATAATTACACTTACATGCTACTACATGTAATTACGAGAACTATAAGGGGTGGTGAAAGTTAAAAATGACCCGCCAGTTTCAAATCATGTATGTGTATATCAGAGGATTTTCAACTCTTATTAGCCGGGATGTAAGAAAATATAAGTTTAACGGTTAAAGGGGAGGAATCACTGTAAAATGAATGTCCTTTAGAGCATTGTAAAGTTATTGCATAAAGAACTTGGAGAAGTAAATTTAATTAATCAGTGCTTCATTCGCATACTGCATCGTGGTTAAGAAACTAGTCTGATAAAAATGTGAAAGATAATTTTTAATACTCTTAATAGACATACGAGAGCTGTTCAATAAAGAATGATCATAATTTTTTAAGGTCATAATTTTTCGCACTAAAATTCAATCCTATTATATTCTGTTAGCTTAATGTGAAACAAACACGCCGTAGTAGTTTCATCGTTGGTACTCCTGGTTCCCACCTGTGAGAACCAGGCAAGTTCAGACATGTTCGTATCGCCTACCGCTGCAGTGGAGGTAACACGCGAGGAACAATATGTGGCTTTGAAATTCTGCTTTCCTCTCAACAAATCTTCAGTTGAGGCCTATACAATGTTACAGGAGGCCTATGGAGAGTCTGTTATTCCCTATAGCACAGCTCGAAGGTGGTTTAAAATGTTTAAAGAGGGGAGACAAACAATTTCAAAGAAAGGTGGACCCGGTGCTCCAGTTACTGCTCTTACGGAAGAAAACATCAACACTGCTGCCACCATTGGGAGAGAGGATCGACGAATTACCTTAAGATCACTTTCTGATATACTGAACATTTCATTAGGTGCCACCCACACGTTAGTGACAGAAAAATTACACATGAGACGTGTTTGTGCGAGATGGATTCCAAGACTGTTGATTCCCGAACAAAAGGACATTCGCGTGCAGGTCTATATGCAGTTAAAGTTGATGTTAGAGGAACATCCGGAGTTTCTTTCAAACGTAATCACTGCTGATGAAACCTGGCTACATCATTTTGATCCTGAGAGCCAACAGCAAAAGTGGTTGCTTCTGCTGGGAAAGTTATGGCCATCTCATTCTTTGTGTGCATGTTGTACCTGCACACACATAAGTAACTAGACAATGCTACAGAGATGTCCTGAAAACATTGAAAGTCCATATCAGGAGCAAAATACCACATTTCTTTGAATCAGGCTGAATGCTCCACCACGATAATGCGCGGTCGCATATTGCCAATGTTGTTGTTGAATATCTTGCAAAAATCAACGTGAAGTGCATCCCAACACCCTCCCTATAGTCCGGATTTAGCCCCATGTGACTTTTTTCTGTTTCCTAACTTGAAGAAACGCCTTCATGGGAGGCATTATCCATCATCAGAAGTAGTGGTGAAGGCTGTGGAGGCCTTTTTGAAGGATCTCTCAAAAATGGTTTACAGCATGTCTTTGAAGACTGGTAGAAACGCTGGGACAAGTGCATCGCATTCAGGAGAGACTATTTTGAGAAGGACTTCAAAATTATGAAGATGAGCAAAGGTGCGTTGTCAAAAAAACTGTGATTATTCTTTATTGATAAGCCCTCGTATTATATTTTGAAAGACTTGTTTATCCCCTGTGCAACACAGTTAACTCTATAATGATCAGGCATAAGAAATCTTAAGAGAGTTGTATTCAAGTTATCTGCATCCTTAACTGCACAATATCAGCGGCCAAGGATTCCAAAGAAGTAGACCCCGGTCCAAATGCTCTCTGCAAACGATGGTTTAACTGTTACCTCCTTACCCACTGCCACAATACAGTGGCAGTTCAATCTGTTTCCTTCTCGCATGGTTCTCATGTCTGATAGTCATAAGAGTATCTGTCCATGAGAATAAAAGAAAATTATAAAGTATATTGCAACAAATTTATAATAACTGATATTTGTATGTTTATTTACCTAATCTTTTCCGCCTATCTTGCAAACTTTTAGTATGCTTTGGTAAACTCACTGATGGTGCTACTCCATTGTTTCCCAGCATTCAACCTCTCGGATATTTTCTCACTGTTAACTGCTACTAGTACCAGTATGTTAATGTAAATAATAGTTTATATGACTTAAGTGTACAATGGTAATGAAACATGAGTAGACAAAGTCGCGTGAGTGTCTGACATCAAACTTTTCTTTTTCACGAATGCGCCCACTGCTACAGCAGCCTCACAAGGCTATCTTCATATGACCCTATGGTGAGTTTGGTCAGTTAGAGGACATCCAGCCAGCAACAGGTTGTTCAACAGGTACAGTTGACCTCGCTCTCAACGCGATTTATGGCCACTAGTGCTAGCATATTTCTCGAGTTTGTCTGCGAGGAACAAACTCGGAAGTTGCTTCTTCTACCAATACACATACTTGTATACACCAGAGTTTACCACGGTTTGTTGTTTGAAATAAACCCAATAGTTACTCACGACTGTGGCATTTCAACATTCTCCTCTTCTTATTCACTAGCTGAATTCGTGGCTTTTTATTTTAACTTGGAAAAAAAACTGCCCACTTCCTCTTGTTTCCTTTCTCGTGAAAGAATTCTATATTTTATTCACTTTCCACCGGTTTCTCTGTCCTCTTATACGATGTGGAAGATGGATTCGACACGATGTTTTTAAAACCAGTAATATGATTTTACAAGTTAGTTTAGACTTGGAAGGAAATCCAAACTGAACCAAAGGCAACAATTATTGTATCAAGGGACGTATTTAAGGGGGACATCCAGGGAGTCCAGATTTCCCTCAAATGAATTATCATTTCAAACTTTTGATAAATATTTGAAATAAATCTTAGTTTAAAATAAATCCAAAATATGTATTCAAGCTTCTCATCTTAACGTCTCTATTCATTGTCAGGCAGACATCAAGTTATGCACAGCAGCTGTAGAACTCATTAAAATGCACAAATAATGTCAATTACAATAATGTACTACAAAGTTAACAAATTCCGATATGTTATAATTTGTTGATTATAATTCCCAGATACTTACTTAAAGATATATAATTTTTCACTTCTAAGTTCCTATTCCCTTTCTCATTCAAGGAGAACTAATACTTCAAATGCATCAAGCAGTGGTTAGCTTTTTAAATATCTGATTGCTGCTTATATCACTTTATCCCAGGTATAAAAACAAAAAATGTGCAATGTGCAAGGCTCTTCTACAGACTTTATCCAAACAAACAAGGAAAAAAATTCTAAGAACAATTCGTAGAAGCTTGGGTGGAGAAAGTCATGTGAATATAATATATTACATGTGTTTTTAATTTTTACTAACATGGAAAAAGCACATCCCTGATTAATTATTTATTAAAAGCAAATAATTCAACGTATATCATTTGGAACCCCCCGGAAATTGACTTCTAAATACGTGCTTGGTTGTATCCTGAAATGAATGGATGAGAAGGGAGCATACTGATGTTGCGCTGGAACCCAGGCTAAGGGCACGAGCCATCGTGAGGGTCATTGGAGATTCATCTTGGCGGCAGAATTCGCCGTGCAGCCGGCGGCCATACAGGGTTTAACTGTAGTTAACTGCATATATCTATATGTATACTTACGTATTACAGATATTTTCAGATATAAATCATTTTCGAAAATCATTTTCTAAGTTGTGACAGTGAAACTTTGGAAATAGTTTCCAAAATATATATCTACTATCATAACTTGTTATTTAATTATTAATATAAGGCACATGTGGTTCGTCACGACACACATCTAAGTTAAGTATGCATATTTTCAAATTTCGAAATTGAACAAAAAGGTATGTTCTTAAAACCAATTAATTTAAAATTATACTTGAAAGCTAAATTACGTTCTAGCTCAGTAAAATATATGCATCTGAAACTATGTTTAAAATCGTTTTGAGCATTATTTTTATTTACTATCTTTTATTTCATAAAATAGCTTGAATTTACGTTTAAGTTGTAAAATGCATCCTTCAAAGACTTGAAGTATACACCTTGCAGCGGGAGAATAAAGTAGATGTAAACAAAACCACATGACCATTTGATCGTAGCGCACCTTCTTCACAATTTCCATGATGCTTCTGCCGTGTAAATAGTCCCTTGGAAAAGTACCGCTGCTGAGGTGTGGAGTCTTGAGTTCGTTTTGCTTAAGTACACAAGTGCGTACTAAGTATATTCCAAATATAAAAACATATACTAATAGATAGACTACTACTACTACACTGGAGTTCTAGGGATTATTTCGCCCATGGGTTTATCTCACCCTGGGCTTATTTCGCCCTATGGCTGTTTCAGGCGTGTTCCCTCTTCAGCCGTGACTCTTTTAAGGGTTTAGGGGGACCGGCTCTTTTTTTATGCTTTGTTTATTTACATTTGCATAAGTTGATAATTTGTCATGTGTATTGCTAGGGATTACTATAAATGTTTTTTTATTATTTTTATATAATAATAATAATAATATATATATATATATATATATATTTTATCTAGTTTTGTAGAAGTCTTTCTCAAACATAGTCAATGTTGTATAAGTGTAATTATTGGATATTTGTAAAGTTGCAATGGTCAGATAGATAAGTTAGTTTGTAATTAAAGTAAATCCTGCTGCGCGCGCATATTGAAGCTGACAGGCGTATCCAGTTGTGAATCATGGCGGAACTGGCGAGTACTGTAAAAACATGCGCGCGGAAAGCTTTCACGAAGTGGTGAAAAGATAATAATATTGAATGTATTTAAAAAGTTCACTGAAAAATGTCCAGAACTTGCTATTGCTGAAGTGGTGAAGTTAACATTTGAGTTTACCGGTGTGTCGGTTTTCGGCATTTATAGTGCATGCAAGCAAAAAACACCTAGCTAAAGAGACCACGTGCCAGATCAGTGTTGGATGTTGTCTGTGATGGGTTTGTGACGTCAGCAATCCGCCGATATGTTCATCAATTTCCCAAATTACAACCGAATAGCGTTCTTGTGATGGACAATGCCCCCTACCACATTGTGAGGTTAGAACGCATACCAAACAAGTGACATCATAACATGGCTACAGAGTAAAAGTATAATTTTCCACGAGGTTCATGTTAAGGCGAAATTGCTGGCAATGGTCAAGTCTCGTGCTAAAGAGTACAAAAACACGTAAGTAGCAGTTAATTTTCATGGATATTAATAGTGTGCTGCGTGATACTTAGCTCGAAAAATGTGCCTTTTGTGTCGAAAATTTATATTAATATTATACTTAACGAAGTGATTAAGCGGTTGGCTTGAATAAATACGTGTTCTTTGTGTTGCAAATGCATATTCATATTGTTAATACATATTAATATTATACTTAACGAAGCGGTAACAGTACTGTCATTCCGAACGCATGTGGACGCGGAGTGATACGGTTCTTTATTCTCTCGCTGGACATAGTATACATACAAGAAACTTTGCAACCGTACTCGTTTAGCTGATGTACCATACGCGATGTGCCTACCATTTAGTACATGAAATGTAAAAAATTCAAACCACACAATAGAATATGTTGCGTTTGGAAAATTCATAGATAGTTGAAAATAAGGATAGTGTTCGGTTTCATTTGTGAAAGTTTGAATGTGATTGGGGCGTAAGCATAATTTAATCACAGATGTTTGATATGCAGATAAAAGGCCCAAATTATATAATTTTGTTGTGCTAAATCTAACGGTTTAGGTTTGTAAGTAACATAACGGTAGTTTTTGAACACTTCTGTGTTCTACAAAACAAATAAGTACTACGATTTATCCAGATGTTAGAATGGCTCAAGGGATTGAGAAGCATGATATTGGAAGCTTTTCAAATTCACATAGACATTTACGCTGATATCCTAAATACTTAAAGGGTTTTCTTAGAGCCGAGCTTAAAATGATGTTAAGGATAATTTTGATGGCTGTAAGATAATATTTCTGAGTGTCAAAATAGATATCTGAAACGCTGTCTAGCTCAAAGTATTTGCTGTTTCGAAAAGATTCTAGAAGAAAAATATGACAGGCTGCAACAGCATCACTTAGGATCATTTACCATTTAGACTTGGAATGTCTTAAAGTTCATCATATTCAAAATGAAAGATTGAAAGATATATAGAATGATATTAAACATTTAAAGTGAAGCTAAACTTTAATATATCAGGATGACTAAATCGTTTAAGTGTATGATAATATTTCAGAAAAAAATATCACTGATTTCCAGTGATGACTGCTTTTCGAGATTATTTAACATACACACGTGTGCGCAAATGTACACTTAAATATATAGCGATCCATATAAATCTGAACCGTCAATAATAAGACACTCGTGCAGCTTTGGAAGAATATTATACACAATTGGGCGATTACATTACACCGTTTACATCTCAGAGAAAATGTTGGAAGTGTCCTCCACCAGCATCTATACATGTCTGCACTCGTCTCACCATATTCTCTGAAGTTTTACGGAGAGTATCCTCGCCAATGTTACTTATTTCGGTTCTAATGGATTTCTTGAGAACATCAATTGTCTGTGGCTTATTATTGTACACTCTATATTTAGATACCCCCTCAAGAAAAAAATCCGCTGAGCTTAGGTCAGGGGACCTTTTGAGATTATTCGATTATCAGAGAAACTGGTTCCAAGTTCCATGGTGTCATTAGATATATGGCACGTTGCTCCACCTTGCTGGAAATAACCTTCTCTCAATTCGATAACATCCAGCTGCTCCACAAATGTCTTAAGGATACCCCAGGCCTAAAATTCCAAGTTATAAATACAATTTAGTTATTATAATTCATGACTACCAGACAAGGCAACCTTCCACGAAACTTTTCGTTTCCTTAGTGGTATTCCTTTTAGATTTATTTTGAAAAATGTTTAACGCCCGTGTAAGCACTGTCAAAGGCAAGTACTCCCAAACTAGCCCACATGTGCACAGTGTACTTTCCGAAGTAAGCCGAATGGAGTTCACAAGGCCTCAATGGAGGACACTTTACCTTTGATCAGATATTTTCGTCCTTGTGTTATTTTGTTCACGGCTGTGTTAGTTTAGATGGACTAACGATGACCCAACAAGAGTACATCCAAAAAAGAGAACTTGAAATAAAAATAAAGCTGGGCTGGTGCTGAAACTTCGACTACCTTGAACTTTGAATTTTGTTTTCGGTGCTGTTCGACTGCTATGCTAATACGACTTAGCAGAAACTTGCATAAACCACATAAACTGTTTTTAAACCGTTACCTGAACCATGAAGTTACTTGTGTTTTTATTTTAAAGTCTACATCGAAAGTTTAGAAACCAAACAGTGCAAAAATTAAATGTCGAAATAAACATTTAAAAGTCTAAAGGAATCGACGATTTCCATTTACAGTATCAATAAATTTTTTTTTATTACTCTCTTGAATAGAGGTTCTTCAAAGCTGCACCGTCACTTTGCAGTTATAAGACGTCAGCATTTTTATCCTCGGGTAAGTAATGCTGCTAAGGTGACAAAGATAGGTTCCTTCATGATTGCAAAACTAGAGACTGAAGACTAATCACTAAGAGAAATTAATTGTTTTTTCACACTAGCCGTGTGTAGGACGCAGTATGAAAGGATAGAGCTAGACTGAAAAATTCAATGCCATAGCCGGGATTTAAACCACGGATCTTCTGGTCTCCGTCCAGCCGCTCTGAACCATTGAGCTACTATGGCCAACGTGCCAACATGACATTAAATTCTCTGACTCGTCTTTCTCCCGGTAAACCACTAGGAGTTCTCATAAACACATGTGACAACTACTTTAATGGCGACTTACTCTTCAGTTAGTACTTTAAGGCCCGGGCTTTTATAGTTCGGACCACTATTAGGTATAATTAGTGGAAATTAATTGTTCTTTCACACTAGCCGTGTGTAGGACGCACTTTTCATAATCACTAAGAAACTGTGATAGTCATAAGGCAATAAAAATTAGTAGTAGTAGTAGTAGTAGTAGTAGTAGTAGTAGTAGTAGTAGTAGTAGTAGTAGTAGTGGTAATATTAATAATATAATAACCCATGGCACGACAGCCCTTAGAGGGCCAAGGCCTACCAACACGACTGCCGGCCTCACGCCCACTTACGCACGGTAGAGGAGGACGATCATCCAACCGATACGGGGAGGAGATGTGGTCAGCATCTCGGCATCCCCCAGCAGGAATGTTGGTTTCCGTGACCAAGGCCGCTTACCTAGCGTAGGCTCCTCACTTTCCTCACGATGCTGAGTGAGCACCGGTCCTACACCCGGAACCTAAAATTCCCACCACATGGGCCGCTTTCTGTGGCCAGGAACAAAGGCATGCTGCCTTGGCCCGTTGCGCCACGGCGCAGGACAGCATTAGTAGTACCAATATAAATACCAAGATTGCCCTAAGATGTAAGAGCAGCATGTCTGCCTCATAACCAAGAAGTCCCGAGTTCAAATATTAGTTAGAAATAACTACCCGGGTACAGTCCTAACCCTCACCAGTTATCCATGTCCAGAAAAGACAAATATGTCTAACTTTAAACTCTTTGGACCTCAGGATGAATCATCATTTGACACATTTAATTTATTCATCTACCAATATGATCTCCTAGGTAAAGACGTTAAACTTAAAGATAAAAAGTGAATATTTCAGAGGAACTGAGATAACAAAAGAAAAATATTAAATTATTTTCCCTAGGGAAATTATACCTTCAAAACTGCTCCGTTTTTATGGATCACCCTGTATAAAAGTTGCATATAATAATTAAAAGGTGCCTCTTGGGTACTATTTGGGCATTTCTTAGTGGCATAATCAGACAGGTAGACAGACATACACACAGAATGTTTACTTAAGAAAATACATAAAGTAATGCTGAAAAAAAAGGAACAACGATTTTACAAATATTTTATTTGAGATTTTTAAGGTCTCTTAAGCATTATTTATCTAGTAAACTATGAGTTCATAGTGAATCTTACTGGTAATAATAGCTCTGCATACTTATATAGAGGGAAACATTTTATACCTTTTTCTAAGCGAAAGTACAGCTGCACTTAAGGACACGCTGCATAGGTACCCAAAGAAGTTTAATGCAGTAATTTGTATGTGAAGATCATGACTTTAAATAAAGCCTGGATGTTTATGTAAGTTATTATTAGCATTTATTATGCTTCTTCACATGTCGAGAATTTTGGATTTTGTAATCAAAGTTTGTTTATTATGATGATGCCTGGAAAACAGGTTATAAAGTGAGGTAAGTAATAAACTTTTATTTTTTCTATCTATATAATTTAAAGTTTTTCTTGATAGCCATAACTTTTTCTTTTGGTACTAAATATTAAAGCAAAACTAATCAAAGGAGTTATTTAAAAAACGTGAATCATAGCATATATAAATAAGAAATATATCTGAAATCTAGAGGCATATACAAGGCGTGACATTTACTTTAATCGTCAATTAATGCTTCTCTTGTGTAACTAAATTAAATGTATTATAAACCAAAATGAGCAACAGAAAGGAACCAGAAGCTCTTAAAAATGCACAATTTTTGTAAAATTACCCTTTAAAACATTTATATTTTCTTTAATGAAATAATAAATTTTTCAGCCACAAACATCTAAAACCTCTGTTTCTAAGGATATTTTATTTGATTTGATTGTTTAGTGCCAGCTATTGCGGCTAGCTTACAAACTAATATAGCATTATGTAAAGGTTTGGCTTGTGTGCTAACAAAGTTAAGGCCATTCCTTTTATTTTATTTAATCATATAACTTTCTTTTGGGGATTATGTAAAGAATTTTCAGTCATAAATCCAGCATGAAGTGAGCACATAGTTTTACTTTCTTTGTTAGGTACTTAAAATAGTATCTGTAGTTGTTACAGTAAACAGCTACAACTAGTTTTGTAATTTCAATGACATTGCCTTGAAATGGTAACCTATGAGCCAAAATAGTCAAAATAGCTCAGATAACGAAAATCTAACTGCACTAAAATGTAAACCTCTTTAAAAAAATCCGTCTTATGTCAAATAATTTTTGTGCCATTAGCTACACCCGAGTCCCGAGATTTTATCTGAAACAATTTCCTTCTCCACAACGTGAAAAGCGGATAGAAGATATTGTAGTCCTCCGAAACTTTTGTATTCATATTTCACTGGAAACAAGTTTAGAGGCTATATAAATAAAAAATAAAAATTTAAAAAAATCCATGTCTCAGCATAATTAAAAATGAACGAATGAATCAACAAACAAATAAATTAATTAATAAAAATGACCTGTGATCGTTGTTTTAATTTAGTCCCAAAAATCAATATTATTTATTTATTTATTTCATAATAATATTTAGTTCAAAATATTAATATTCAAGAAAAGAGCTTAAATGGAAAGTGTAAGAGATTATTTATTCATTTTTTATTTATTGTCCAATTTTTGATACCTAGTTTACCCAAAAGTATATTAGGAATATAGTTTGCAAATATATGAATAATAATACAATTTACAAAAGCATAACCAAATACAATATCAAGTTGATAAACTGTAAACATCAAGATGAATCATTGAGCTTAAGAAATATTTTGTTTATGAAAGCCATGAAATATTGATAAGTTTTGTAATTCATCAAGATATGTGTAAGTGGTTTTGAGAAAGTGTAACCTAAGGATTGAAGCAGTAATTCAAGTTCGTATCCTTCAAAACAGAAAAACGGACAATCAAATAAAATGTGAGGGTCATCTTGAAGATTATTTCCACAAATAATATGTGGACTTGATTTTGAATCGCAATAAGTTAGCTGAAAATTTGCCATGCCCAGTTAAGAATTGAGTGAGAACATAGGATTAACGAATTTACATTTGTGTCTGTCAGAAACTGTTGGAAAATATAAATCCTTAGTCAAAGCACCACAATAAATTTTTAACCAGTATTCATTCCAGTCGTTGATGATAATCTCCTTTAATGCTTGCTTCACATAAGAAATAGGGCATAGAGTGTATGTCTCTGGAAGATCTGAAGTCGCAGCTCTCTTTGCAAGCTCATCTGCACGTTCATTTCCGGAATCCCTACGTGTCCTCTGACCCATTTAATACATATATGAGAACTACATAATAATAGACTTCTTATTTCAGCTGCAATAGGACTACTGTTTTTGTATCTTTCAAAGCTGCAATTGCTGCATGTGAGTCACTGTAAAGGCGAGCGGTACATTGTAAGTTGTTGCACCATTTCACTGCTTCACGGATTGCTAATAATTCAGCTTGAAAAACTGAACACTCCTTAGCAAGTGTGAACATTTAAGAATGGCGTTCTATGGAGCGAGAGAATACTACAAACGCACATCCTACTTTAGCATTTTCACTAAATCCGAGAGCCATCTGTGTAAATGGAGTGCTGGTGAAATTCAGCTGCACAATCTTCAAGGAGACTAGAGACATAGGTGGCTGGATGAGAAGCTTGTTTAACTGGTTGTTCAAGTTGCAGGTGTGAAATATGTTGACTCATATTTCTCCGGTAAACCAATAGGGGCTAACTTAAATAATAAAAGTTAAATGATGAAGCCTGGGACTCAAGTACTTACAAATATAAGTCGCTACAAGCGGTGTATCTCGGATGCGAGAGCCCCTAGTAGTTTACCGGGGATATATATGAGTCAATTGCAGAGTTTAATATCATGACGGCAAGTTGGCAATGGTAGCTCAATGGGCAAAAGTGGCTGGACGGAAACCAATAGATCCGTGGTTCAAATCCCGGCCGTGGCATTGAATTTTTCATGTCGACTCTATTAATTCAATACCTTAGCCTGTGTACGGCTAGTGTGAAGAAATGATTAATTTCCATCAATTAACTTAATGAGAAATTATTGAATTGTCATAGCGGCAAATTCAGTAATTTCAAATTAGCCAGAGTTAGCGTTATTCTGTGTATGGAAGTCGTCGAGTTAAGAAGCAAAGCCTCTTCAGTATGAGGGATCACGATTTCAAGTTAATATTGTGATGGAAACCGACGTTAATAAAGTTATTTATGTTAAAACGCGTTTTTAACTTAATATTTAATTAAACATTGAATATTTAATAGAATTTGAACGACGATTCCTTCGTTTCATTTAGTAAATTATACAATTGCTCTTTGAGACCAAACACTAGAAAAGGCCGCGCCATGGCTCAGTGATTAGACCGCTTGGCTCTCACCAAGGCGGCCAGGGTTCGATCCCAGGCGACCGCAAAGTGAAGATTTGTGATGGACAACACGGCGCTGGAGCGGTTTTCTCCGGGTCTCCGGTTTCCCCCGCCATCTCATTCCACCGGTGCTCCATCTTCATCTCATGTATCATCAGTGTCATCGCCTGCGGTGCCGTATGTAGTAAAAGTGGGCGTTAAGCACTACACACACACACACACACACACACACACACACACACACACACACACACACACACTAGGAAAGGCGCATTCTGCTTCGATTGCAGCAACCGTGGACAACATCCCGAGACGCCGGATCTAAGGAAAAACTCAAATTAAGACGACTGCGAAGCCGAACATCGTCACCATCTCCAAGTACAGGATGCAGCCACAGGATCTGCTGGGGTCCAGCAGCATTCCAAACCCCGGATTTTGTCGCAACCCAAGGGAAGGGACATCCTACTAGATGGAATTTCATTAAATGATTTTCACGCAGTGAGCTATGCCACGTTAGTGTGACATGTATAGAATTGTGATCTTGGTTCGCAACGTATTCCCTAGTTTTGGCTTCTTTTTTTTTTTTTTTTTTTTTTTTTTTTTTTTTTTTTGTAATTTACGTCCTCCAAAGTTAAGTCATATCGGGCGATGAATGGAATGGGTGAAATGATGCTCAAATGAGCCCATGGTTATCGAGCTTAGAGTTACCCGACATTCGTCTTTTCAGGATAAGGGAAAACCCCAGAAAAACCTTATCCACCCTGACCGATATTCGAACTCGGGACCTCTTGAAGGTGAGACAGACATACTACCACCACGCTACCGAGGCGGGCTAGTTTTGGCAATGGTGAACCAGGAACTGCCTTGAAGAATTCGGCCTATCTGCACCTTGGCCTACCTCTGTGTCTTCTGTCTATGTCACTCAAGGATACAAAACGCAAATTTCTGAGAATATCTTTCTACTCTGTCATTTAGATGAAATGTTTTCGGGTATCTTTATGTTCCAAAAAGATCCTAATAGTTTTGATTAAAATGAAATTAATGTAAAATATTTTATGACAAATGGAACATATATCTTAAATATCAACCTCTGACGATTTCTTCATTCCGGATAAATGATGAACCATAAAATATAAACAAAATCTTACTCTATAAGTTCTACAGAATTTGCATATCTTGTTCATATACCAACATTTATGTGAAGTACATATATTTTACGACTTCATTTCCTGGGTGTTGTTCGTTATTGCGTTGAATTTTCCAATACGTATAATCTTCTTAAATAGGAAATTATTATACATTTTTCTCGCTTTTCTACTGCTCATAAAAACAAAAGAATTAAGCAAAACCTGTTAAATATGGAAAAAGGCAGGCACTTGTTTTACACTCTGCATGTTCCAATGTTTTGTACTGATTTGATCAAGCATATCCTTTTCCTCTTCGAGTGTCTGAATTTCAAGGGAAATCTGTGGTAACATATCCTTTTATGTACTCGTGACGCACCCAAAGCTAAGCAGTTCATTCATATATCGACTTCGACACAGCTATTTTCTTAAAGTGTATATTAAGGTATTCAACTTAAGATGGCGCATGGATATCACATAATCACCTTTCCATTAATTACCAAGCCGTTCTGGTGGCATTCGGAAGCTAAATCACTTGGTATGCAAATAATTTCCAAGGAATCTGGTAATTTAATGTCATTAGAGGAACGAAACTAAAAAGCACGTCTTAAATCTATTGTGAGGTATATAGCGTCATTAGGTAAGCCAGAGTGTGCGTCTGATGTGCATTTTTAGATTACTGGCCGTCTTAATGTATGAGTGCTAAGGACATTTTCAGGTTAAAGCAGAAAAATAAATACCAAGTATGGCCTGCAAGTGTTATTTAAGCTGGAATACAACGGTTCAGAACTGAAAAATCTTCTAAGATCTGTCCTTTTTGTTATTCTCTCCTTAATAATTAAGCAGGATTGAACAAAAGTTCGAAGTGCGTTGATTTACGGACATTTTCTAAGCGTGTTAATGAATGTTCAAGTAAAGAGTACATCTGAAGCTTTATTACCATCCACATCCGTCACTGACTGGAGTAGAATTCGCTGTAACTCCACTTCAATCTGTAGGAATTGATTCATATCTAACTTTAACCAATCAGCCACATCAGACCCAATTAGTGTAAGTGGCGTGATAGGGGCTGGTTCCCATTTATTGCTGCGAATATTTTAGCTATAATGTCAGTCTCATGGAGTATTGGAGAAAATAGATGTAGAGTAAACTCTCTGAACATCAATCATGTGAAAGACGTCTGTTTGCTGAAGATAAACACTTATTGGCTCAAAGCTCAGTTCATATCTTCACATACCTAGTAATAACACTTAGAAGAAGGTACTTCTGATGTAAAAATATACATATATTTTATGGTCCCTCTAATCTTCATCTCATATTCATCAATAGTTTGCGATATGTTTCCTTTTAAAGCGAAATCTGTTTTAGAGACTTCACAAGTACTTCAGCAAGTTAGGACAAATATAGAGCAATGGATTTCATTTAAGTCACCAACAATTTGATTCTAGCCATTTCAAACCCTTAGTGATTGTTGACCAATTCATATTTTTGTAGTAAGCTCCACGAGTTTTGACGAAAGGTTTTTCTGAAAGATAGCCTTCTTTCTTAGTGGCTGCTAATGCTATAAATTTTAACTTAAGATCTAAAAATACATATAAGAGAGAATCCTTACCCCATTTTAATTTCTGTATTCGACAAGAATTTCACTAAAAATAGCAGGCGTTGTAATTGCATATTCACCTATCACACTAATTCATTTGCCACATAATCTTAAAGCACATGAGGCCTGTCATCACCATTAATTAAGCTTTCTTTTAATTTACGTCCTGCAACGTTAATTCATATGGGACGATGAAAGGAGTGGGTGAAATAATGCTCAAATAAATATCAGGGTACATAGAGCCTAGATTTTCCAAACATTCATCTTTCACAATACGCAAAAAACCAAGAAAAAACGTATTCAGATAACTCACCCTGATCGAGACCGAGCGGGATGACTCAGGCGGTTTCATCTGATGCCCACATTCGGGAGGTCGGGTTCGATTCCCGTGGCCGACCTACCTGAGCCATAGGTTTTTCGGGGGTTTTCCCGGGTTTCTAGGTGAATGCTGGTTAGGTTAATTACATCTCCCGATTTTCCTGCACCTCCATTTCATCTCCATTATCATTTCATATCATCTTTCATCTGGTGGTCTATTTCAAGGTAGAAGTGTCGGCGGTTGTCTCGGCAGTGCATTGCAGGGCGATATGCTCTGAGGATAACTACTTCCTCCTCCGGTAGGTCTGTTGCCGGCCTCTGCTCCTCTGCTGGGACAATTTCGGAACCGCAAGCCAGGGACATTTGGGGCTCGGATCGCCTGCCTGGGACCATTAAGGCTCGGCTGCTAGGCTCGTTGCCGTCCCGCTCTAGGGGAGCGAGTTCGTTGTCCTGGTCTATCGGGAGAAGTCTCTATCTAAGTAAACTGTAGGGAACCTGCCCTCTGTACTATCGTGGCTCCTTGGTTCGGCCACCCTCTGTCTCCTTCACCTCATCCTTCCTCCCTGGGGTGTCCCCACTTGGGGACATAGAAACAATAGGCCCAGCATGGTGGCCTACGTACCGAATCCCCTCCGTAACGAAATCCCAATCCCCAATCCCACCCTGATCGAGATTCGAACTCGGGACCTCTTGAGCGTGAGGCACACACGCTACAATCTTCGCTGCCGACGCGGGCAGTAATTAAGATCCTTTATATGCATAAGCATTTTGAATAAATACAACTTCTTCTTCTATCCAGTAGTATAGAAGTTGACTACAATGCCTCAAATGGGGAGGAGGAACGCATAAAGACGGATGGGAGCTGCATGTTCATGAAGTATTCACCAACTATAGCTATACCTCTGCTTAGAATTTCACACACATTTCCTCCGTATATTTATACTACAATTTTAACTTTTTAAGAGTTAGGAATGTTGCTGTACATAGTTACTAACAACCTTTTTTATGAAGGTTATCCATATAATGCACAGTATTTATCGAACTTGATGGTCAACAAGAGCATTAAATGTAAAAGATGTGGGAGCGTAATCACTATTGCATCATAACTGCTTTTAACAATAAGTTAATGTGTATTAGTGGCATTTAGAACTATTCTTCGAGTTTATGCATGTATATGTGGAAATAGGAACAGTTTAAAAGTGTTAACTGAAGTTGTAAAAATACAGTGACTTTAAAGTTTTGGAATAAATATCTTTGTTGAAATACTATGAATTACAAAATCACATTTATATGACGTCCGTATAGAATATGATTCACGTGCTCAAATTTACTTAACCGCAATGAAAATTTCGCAAAAATTGATCTGAACATGGAATTGCGTACCTAATTGGCATAATAATTGCTGTCAATGTTGTGAATAAGGAAATGCGATGATAATATTCCAATATTTGAAAAGGTGCTTCACAAATCCCGAATATTTGTTCAGCCAGAAATTTTTAAAGCTGTAAAAAGACTACTAGAGCCAAACGAATAAGTTAATGACTTATTTGCATATTTATTTCACATAGAATATAATATTTAGTTGCTTCTCATCAAATTAGGAAATATCTCAATATAGAAGACTTCAGAGGTAGCTTGAAGACAATTGAAGATATACATATAATTTGTTATGAAAATGTGTTTATTAATACTTATTATTATTTAGTACATTTTAATCACAATCTCCAGAACAATTTTAAGAAAATAAAATATTTCGAAATATGTTCTATATAAAGGCTATATTTAGGGTGGTTAGTTTCTTATAAATCTTCGTCTGGTATCTTTGGAAGCTCCTGAATTCCAGTTTTAAGTTTAATATTTAATCGACTTTTATTTCGTGTTTGTACGTGCGCGCGCGCACACATCCATCATACTGCTTACGCACGGAACGCCGTCGTTTCTTCCTACAAATTTGAATGGATGAAAAGGTAAGGCGGTTCTTGCCCGTTAGGAACCTAGTTGAGTCCTCGCAGCACTCATCACCTCATTCAGTAGGAAAGGTGACGTGTGAGGGTTACGGATGTAGAAGCTTTACTGGACAGGTCGGGGTTTTCCTCGGGGTTCGCTCTGCTGGACTCTCTTCTTTGTTCCAGAGTGTGGGATACGTCCTGACTGGGTGTGGTGTGATTAGCGAAGAACACACCTCGACTGTTCCATGATCGATTTATTCACAATTGTAATCAGGTACAGATGTATTATTTTATCTTGACAGGAATCCTGCGCGGTAGGGATGAGTAGCAACTGTGGTGGGGATAGTGCGCCTCACACGCTTAAGATTACGAGAGGGGAGGGTGGTGCATAAGGTGTCTAAAAGCAAATTTCATTCTCGAAGCCAGTTTTGCAGCTCTTATAAACTAAGTTGTAATTCTTACTATGGTAGTAATCTCCACGCTTTTGGCATGATAAACAACTGTCGGTCTTTCAATATCACTGCGGAGTCCCTGTAAAGTATTTCACTCCAGGCATATGGTCCAGTATGTGCTGTATTTGTATAAGTTTCATCCATATAAACTATATAAACTTCACTTCGATATCTCCGAATATTTCGTAAATACTTAAGCCTTTTTGCACGTATGGTGCGATGTTCGACTAAAATTTGTCTGTCACGCTTAGTGTTTTTTTTTTCAAATAATCCTAGCTTCAAAAGAACTCTTCTTAATGATCAGATACTGCCTCGGAAGTCAGTAGAATTTTTAAGCTTCATAAGCAATTTCTTCAAAGTTGGTCTTTGTTTTTCTGTGCTTTAAAAATTATTCACAGTTCGCCTAACTACTTCTGAATTAAAACATCCAAATTTGATTTTGTGCATGTTCTTAATATTTGTTTACTGGGCATAGAGAAGGATGTTGTTGCACTAGCACCAATGGCTTTTCTTTCCTTAATAACCCTCCTAAACTGCTTTCAGACAACTGTTGCCTCAGATACCCTTCGCCAGATTTTTATAGCTGACCCAGACCATTGTTCCTTTTTTTATAAATCTATGGATATTGGTTATTACTTCTCGTGTTTTTAAATGTATCACTTTATTTCCTAATGTGCTGCTAGAGGGCGCCATTTATAAGTGCTCTCTTGGAACCAGGAGACAAGCACATTTCGAAACAGGCTGTAATGTTGCCGAGTAGCTCTGCACGTGTTTCATTGCTCGCAACTGGTACGCAACTGACCTGCCCTCCCTTCCAGTTGCAACCGTTCTGAGGTGGACTCGTTCAGATACCACTGCGCATCGCTCTGCACTTTTCAAGATAAAAAAAAAATATCTCTGTACCTCACTCGCCACCTGGAAAGTTGCTGTTTGCAGACTCATGTGATGTGTTTGGCGGTAACGATAGAGTTCTTTATACGTGTTGTGTATTAGGTGTATTCTTACCGCACTTGTATATATAATGTGACTCCACTATGCACCGACCGAGAGAGAGTGTTTCTGTTATAAAACTCACAAATCCATGTGTTGTGTATTCTATGTACTCTTGGCGCACTTATATGTACGACGTGACTTCACTATACCCCAACCGAGAGAGTGTGACCCAGATATCAAGATCATCATCTCCTGGATTTTCCCCTCTATCGTTACATTTTGAATTTTTGTGTGAATTACGTGTGTAAGTTCTAAACTGTAATTGGTTGGTTTCAATTTCAAGTTTTAACCATCGTACGAATTTTGTATGTGCGCTTCACCGAACGTTGGTATAAAGTTTCCCACAGCGTCTACTTATTTAATTTCTAAGTACGTAAGGTGCTAAAGTTTAGCAATTCGGATAATCTACAACTCTATTGTATCGAAAGAGAGTACAACGCAACAACGCAACGATTATTTATAACTATTTTTGTTCTAATTGGGAAATAGCCAATTAGAACAAAAACAGTTATAAATAATCGTTGCGTTGAACAGGTAAGCCATTTTAACTACTTGAGAACTGATGTTAGTTATGACAAGGAATATGATGTCTACAATAAAATGTGCAAATTTCAAAGAGTGCGTGGAACAATAAATAGAACATTTAGAAACAAAATACGTAAAGAAACAATACTAAAGTTCTAAAAAGTTATGGCTGTACCTATACTGACATACGGAAGTGAGACTTGGGCGTTAACTAAAAAGCAACAGAGTAAAATACAGGCTTCAGAAATGAAATTCTTGAGAAGTGTGAAAGGATGCACGAAGAGGGATTTAATAAGAAATGAAAATATAAGAGAAGAGCTGGACATTTTTAGTATGAATGATAGGTTAAAAGATCTCAAACAAAACTAGAAGGAACATGTTGAAAGAATGCCAGATAATAGACTTACAAAACAAATATTACAGTATCATCCTAAAGGTAGGAGATCGGTGGGCAGACCCAGGAAACGACGGCTGGAGGACTTCGAAGGCGGAACAGGCACTTGATTGCCTATGCCATGAAGTGAAGAAGAAGAAGAAGAAGAAGAAGAAGAAGAAGAAGAAGAAGAAGAAGAAGAAGAAGAAGAAGAAGAAGAAGAAGAAGAAGAAGAAGAAGAAGAAGAAGAAGAAGAAGAAGAAGAAGAAGAAGAAGAAGAAGAAGAAGAAGAAGAAGAAGAAGAAGAAGAAGAAGAAGAAGAAGAAGAAGAAGAAGAAGAAGAAGAAGAAGAAGAAGAAGAAGAAGAAGAAGAAGAAGAAGAAGAAGAAGAAGAAGAAGAAGAAGAAGAAGAAGAAGAAGAAGAAGAAGAAAGAGAGTACAGGGCGGCAGACCGACCCTCCACATGGTTCCCAGGCTTTGTTCCTGGGATGAACTTTGTTATGAAGAAAGCCAATTGACCTGTGTTCTCAACCTTGAGGGACCTCGTATTTCTGTTTCTCCGTTCATCTACATTTCTATCCATCAAACACTTCTTATTTTATATATATATATATTTCCTATCTACTATAGCTGTGTATTTCTTTTCGATGCAAAATAATCAGTAATACCTATGCTAATCTAATATTATTTTGATATAACATATGTTAAGCGACTTTATCTTTGAAAGGGTAGAGCCAGAATGAAAAATTCAATGCCATAGCCGGGATTTGAACCACGGATCTTCTGGTTTCCGTCCAGCCGCACTACCATTGTGGTACTATGGCCAACGTGCCGATATGACATTAAATTCTCCATCTGACTCGTGTTTCTCCCGGTAAACCATTAGGAGTTCTCATAAACATATGAGACAACTACCTTGATGGCGACTTACTATGCTGTAAGTACTTTAAGGCCCGCGCTTTACAGTTCGGACCACTATTAGGTACAATTAATGGAAATTAATTGTTCTTTCACACTAGCCGTGTGTAGGACGCACTATGAAAGGGTAGAGCCAGAATGAAAAATTCAATGCCATAGCCGGACTTTATCTTTATGACCAAGGGGAACCGCTACAAAGGGAATGCGAAGAACAGGAAATGGTAGACAGAAAAGCCATAGTACGAGGATGAGCATCCTAGAGTTCCTTGGGGGACGCCACAGGAAATCCCTAAGTGAAAGAGTACGGTCGGTGGGACCCGAAGTCACGACCTCTCAAATGTAACCCGCCTCTTGCGTACCTAGCTGGGTGTTCACTCATACATAGTGTTTCTGTACTTTATTCTTCTTTTGAGTTTTCGTACATTAATCATACACACAGCCGGGAATCCAGCTCAAAACCCCTCACACAGTTAGGCAGGTGCTCCATGGACTGAGCTTACAAGATCACCCACAGTTTAATTCGTTTGCATTCGATCCGGATTTAAAATGACGTCAGTTAGCTGCAGCCATAACTTAAGTTTTCAAGGCCTTCTCAATTTATGGTAAATGCTGTTTTGCCAAAAAATTCAGTTTCTTGCAGAGTTTGCGAAACTGTAAGGCGAAAATAAATGCATGTTTTGCATGCTCATTTACATTCCTAGTCGTCTTTTTTCTCCCCAGTCCGACACTGATTATAATTTTAATGTGTGAAGTAACTGTAAATATTCGGAATTAGGCTTTTAGTCTATCATGCAGTCGTTTTAATTTCTTTTTTTATGGGGAGAGAGGGAACTGGTTATTCCTAATAAAACAAAAGTAACTTTTAAACAGTTCGAACTGCTGGTTGCTCAGCAACACTACAATTGCACTGATGCAAGTTACTTTCAAATGCATACGTATCAAGAGGATTGAGAAGGAAACCAACTGAATGTACATATAGCTTATGTAGCGCAAACGTAGAACACCACAAATTTAATCAGTAATCTGGTTTATATATGTGTATTCAGACAGCGATTTCTGTAGATAAGACATGTGCTGGAGTAGCAATCTCTTCCTAGATGACACAGTAACGTTCTAACCTACGTAGACTTTAGTCTACTTGAGTCAAGTGCAGACGTTTTCACAGCAAAACTTCTTTTAACAGTCTATCCCTTTTGTATCATCTTTGCGGTGACATGTTGTTAATATAAGACAGAGAAGATAAGCTGCAAATAAGTATGTATAAGTTACAAAAATTGATGCAGCACTAGGTAAGTCAAAGTAGAAAGGTCAAAGATAATTGCATTTACAGGTAAACAAATAAAAAGATCTAAGATTGTATTAAATAATAGAGTGTTAGAACAGGTGGAAAAAATTAATTACTTGGGTTGTAATCTAATCTTCAAACCAAATAAAGATTTTTTTTGTAATTTTTCGTCCTCCAACGTTAAGTCATATCGGTCGATGAATGAGATGAGTGAAATGATGCTCAAATATGCCCAGGATCCATGGAGCTTAGAGCTACGCGACATTAGTCTTTTAAAGATAAGGGAAAACCCGCAAAAAAGCTTATCCAGGTAGCTCACACTGATCAAGATTGGAACTCCGGACCTCTTGAAAGTGAGGCAGACACGCTACCATCTACGCTACCAAGGCGGGCCCAAATAATGATGAAATAAGTAAGTAAGTCGGTAAGCTGCAATATATTTGTGAAATAATAAACCCCGAAAGGATACAAATCTAAAAGTGTATAAGAAGCAGAAATAAAGTATCTCCGAGCAATAAAAGGATGTGCAAGACAAAGTCATGTTAGAATTGAAGAAATAAGGAAAGAATTAGATATGGTTTCGTTCAAAGAAAAGATACCGATAAGTTGAGACGAATGGAAAAGCTATGTGCAAGGAATGGGTAACTCTAGCATTCCGTTACAGTCATGCAAATATGAACCATCGGGAATTAGAAAGACCAATAAAAACATGGGAAAAAATATGAGGCCAGATTAGCACAATGCTCCTAATCCTTGAAGAGTTGTTGATGATGATTATTTTTTGAGGTAATTTACGTCCTCCAACGTTAAGTCATATCGGACGATGAATGAAATGGGGGAAATGATGCTCAAATGAGCCCAGGGTCGATAGATCTTAGAGTTACCCGACATTAGTCTTTCAGGATAATGGAAAATCCCAGAAAAACCTTACCCAAGTAACTCACCCTGAACGAGATTCGAACTCGGGACCTCTTGAACGTGAACATGCTGCCACCACGCTACCCAGGCGGGCGCGGATGATGATGATGATGATGATGATGATGATGACGATGACGATGATGATGATGTATTATAATTTACAGGTTTAGTCTATCACTGAACTATTTTGACCTGCCAATGCAGCCAATTCCCTCTGTGCATTTCAAATAGGTGTCCTTTTGCTTACCATCTTAGATTATATTCTAAAATGTTCTTTTTATTCTGGAATGTTCCATTCACCGTAAATGTTCTCTGGAGTTTCTTAATTTTCCAAAATGTTTTCATTAACCTAAAGATATTTATATCTTCCCCAATTTTTGATCATCTCTCTTTGTTTTTTGTTACTATAGCTGAATAACTCTTTGGAATTACATTTCAGCTGTTTATATGAGCTGCTTTTTTAAAATTTATCAATATAGACCTCCAAAACTTTGGTATTAGTATCGCCCATAAAACTCTATCGTGTCTCTTTCCTTGTCTATGATTTATTTGTATGTATTTAATTTAATCTAGACCGACACTTCCTCACAGTGTAATATTGTAATAACGGAATGAATTTATTTGTTACGTGATTTTATTATACGAATTTTAGATGTTCTAAATTTACTGCCGTTGAGTGAAAATGTTTTTGCTTTATTTACAGATACCATTTTTCATAACGAGCTAACTACCAAATAAATTAATTTGGTGGTGTTTTAATGCCACATTTACTTTTTCTTAATTCTTTCAACAACTTTAATATAGTTTAAGGAGAGCTAAATACAGCTTGCTGCTGTCAAATTCAATTTAAGTGTTCTTTAAACATTATTGAAGTGTTTTAGGTATATAACTTTTTTATCCGGGATTTTAGGACTGAGTCTTCTGAAGATGCCCTGTGGAGAGACGGGTGAAACGTCAAGTGCTATTTCAGCCAATCGACCACGGTGAAAAAGCCCGGAGAACACATTTTATTGGATTGCTGGGTTTGAAAGCCAAAGCATGTATATAGCTTTTTATTAGAAGTGTTCAGTTTTGAATTTAGTGCTTTATTTTTATAAATAAATTAGTATTTTATGCTTTACACATGTTATAGTAGTAACATTTTTAAGTTGACTTAATCGATATCATAGTATGGAAATATATTTGGGATTCTGTTCATTTCTACATAAAATATTCCTTCAGACCTCCCCAATACAATAGAAATTAAAATTGCATAACTCTTAAATTTATTTGCCTCAAACGCAATAATTCTGATCCTTCAATTGAAATTAAAAGCAGTTAAACATAATGTTTCACCAGCTTTCCAGCTTTGTAAGCCGCAGGACATTTCTTTGCCGATTCTTTTTCTAACCACTCGGCAAGTGTCCTTTCTCGACCGGGCCAATTAAATCCCCATCTCAGTGGACCACAAAGGAGTCAGCGAATAACATTTACGGTAGCAATGAGAGATACACGTTCAAACTTTTAAGCAAATAATTTCGTTTCTTTCACGCTAGCTCTGAAACAATGTGTTTATCTCAAAGCATCTACGTTCCCAAGCTAAACTGCTGACAAGTATGTTTGTAATAATTAACCAAACAAGCTTTAATTTAAGCTTAGCATGAAATTTAACATGATGTATGAATGACAGAGCATGTTACATTCTTCTAATCCTGGAAGAAACTTGTGTTGATTCTGACTCCGGCTGTAGAAGTTTCCGAATACTCATGAGATTCGTTATTCTGTGTAATAC
>CM060955.1:110797955-110847955 GCA_030765055.1 Mantis religiosa | reverse complement strand
TTCTTACATATAATTTGCTACTTTTAATTACATCCCACTGAAATACTATATTGAGAATTAAACGCATAAGCACTGTGAAATATTGTATACAAATACAAATATTTTCAGAAGATTTTAAACTCTTTTGTGTGGAGCTTCATTTAGCAGCCAAGACATGTTTAGCATACCGTAACTCCAGCTGTAACTAAATATACAATAAACTCCGTAAAATTTTGGCCGTTCTAAAGAGATCTTTTGGAATTGCAGCTCTAAATAAGCCAAGAAGGAGATAAGAATTGGACCAGTAATATTCAGTTCGTTTTTCTTGAAACCTTTGGATCCAATATTGTGATAAGCGCATTTCTGATACATTATCTGTGGCTAAAAGTTACTTTTATTTCATACTAGTGGACAGCTGAGCCTTATTGTAGGCTTACGCTCCATGAATACCTATAGAATAGCCACATCTATTGAAGTGGCTGGATCATGTTGGTCACATTGGAGAACCATGTGAAAACCGTGACTTCAAAAGGCAGTGAAACTTGTCTCATGGGCCCTATAAAATAAGTAGTCTGCAATGACCTTCTCTTGCTCAAAGCAGTCCAGTGCTGGTCTGGTTGTCAAATATTTGTATCGTATTTTCGCACCTTAAGGCAACCGTTATAGTTATGTAATGGACCGTGTTTTATTACTGGTTGTGTTCGATAAATCCCTCTTGCTATTTTAAAATTCTTGTTTCTTGCATCACATTCTCATGTCAAGCACAATATTAATTTGATGGTGAAAGTATATCCGTGGGCAATTCTTGAAACCCATATCGTGCAAATCGTTACGAATGCTTATCCTTAGTTTTTAAGTAAACAAGGATTAAGCTTCATCTGCATCAAATATTTGCTAAATATCCATTTGCATACATGTGAATAGTTTTGTTACACTAATTAAAATTTAAAATTACAAACAACTTATTTGTTTGCTAAATCTTCTTTACAGAGGGATATATATAGACATGCCCGAAAAAACGGGCTAACCGTCAATATAAAATAGTTTTAGATAAGTGCTTCCCTCTGTTGTTGCGGCAGAGATCTATCTTTTCTTGTGCTGGTGTATCATCCGGCAATCATATCACGCTAAATAAAAAGAGATGAAGTTCTTGCGTTTCGTGATATGCTATGCGTATAATGTCAAAAATGGGCTAACCTATTCATACTCTGTCCCTGCCATCTAGTGGCCGGTCATAGATTAGGGCCTCGTAACCGCGATTTCGGCTTTATATATATATATATATATATATATATATATATATATATATATATAGGCAAGCAGCTTACATTTATGTTCCAGATCAAAGGATGAAGTTATTGATAAAACCAGAGTAAAGAATCTCATGTTGTTAAAATGAAAACTGACATGTTCATCTCTGCAAAGCCTTTTCACGATAAAGAACAGAAACAAACAGTTTCAGAAGCTGGAAAGTGTAAGGTGAGCAAGGTGACATGCGTGAAAGTATTTAAAGACCACCCGTTTAAGTTATATTTTAAATGCACTTACGGTGGTTTTGAGGATTATGACACTTTGGACATTAGAAGGAAAAACTATGGTTTAGTTATATGACATTTCCTCCAAAAGACAATGGTCCAAGACCTATAAATCCTGCAAAATTAAAAGGCTTACTGGATCTGATGAATTATATCCCACCAATTTATTATGAGTACTATAAAACTCTTAAATCTGAGACCACAGCTTCTCAGAATATTACTGATGAAGCATTTTTGATCAGCCGGAATACAGCTGGAAAGTTTTTAACTACTTCCCAAAAAGATATACCTACTTATTGACAAGTGGAATAAGCCAAAGTGTACCTTGTTTGAAAACCAAAAGACATACTTAATTATCAGTTTGACTAAAGGTATTTCAACTGTATTTAGAATAAAACTTATTTTTCATATTTTACTTTTATTAATGTTATTACATTAGTCATGTTTTAGAGTCTATTAAGCACAACATTGATAACTACACCGTATTCTTGAGTCTCATATTCTCAGAAATGAAATAAAGTAATCTTAACAATTCCTTTCAACCTGCTTCACAAAACACCGTTTTTCTCCAGTTTTAAAAGATGTGGGTTAACCCGTTTATCTGGACATGTCTTCATATACCTTGGGGATTAAAAGAATAACAAAGCAGGGAGTGTCGACAAATTACTCATAAAGTTGTGTTTTCACACTACATAGGATAAATAAACGATATCACCACTGCAGTGTAAAGTTTTGTGTGCATCTTAAAAGCACTCGACCACTAGATGTAACACCGAAGATGTCCAGCTGATGATCCCATTCGCACTGCATCCTCTGAAATCCGTTTGTGATATTCTCGATGGCTGCGATAATGCACCTTCAACTCCACTAACGTTGTAAACACTATCCTTGGTGTAATACACATATTGTAAAGTTGACTGAACGAGATGGTCATATGTAGGGTCTGAGGCTGTCGCAAGACCAATCCATTGATTGAGGTACCCACAAACTTTCATGTGTCAGTGTGAAAGGGAGAAAATGATCCCCATTCCTCTTCTTCCATGAGTTGGGACTTTAATCAATTTTGCACATGTCCAGTTACGCATATCTGTTGGAGTTCTCAAGGGGGGGAAATAAAAAGAAAAGGGGCAAAGACAAATCTTCTAAAAACAGAACAAGACACGTTCTATCTGAATCACATCGTGGGGGTTTACATTGTGTCTATTAACTGTTACAGATATCACTTCATTGCTCACTATAATTCGTTCCAGAATGCCTTCATCCTCGTCAATCACAGTCATTAAATTCTCATGCCTCTATTGCATCTTTAGTAAGCTGCAGTTTGTGCAGGAGTAGCTTCTTTTGCTTCCGTGCATTGATAGACCTGCAACTGCTGTTTCACTGCAGGATGTAAAGTACTTATATTTACCTCTCGTGAAGCACGAACCCTCCTTTCTGTATCAAATACATAAAACGAACTTCCATCAACAAAAACTACATCATTCGACCATTCTTAGTCTTTTTTACAGAATTCAGTATGAATGTGCAACCTCTTTGCCCTCTTAATTACAGATGTATTATTTTATCTTGACAGGAATCCTGCGCGGTAGGGATGAGTATTAACTGTGGTGGGGATAGTGAACTATCGCCACAATGCGTCACACGCGTAAGAGAGAGGAGGCAGTGCATTAGGTGTCGAAAAACAAATTTCATTCTCGAAGTCAGTTTTACAGCTCCTATAAACTAAGTTGTAATCTCCACGCTTTTGTTCGATCTTAAATATTACATAGGCATTTGGAACAAAACCCTGTTCTCCTCCAGCAGGCATGATAAACAACTGCCGGCCTTTCAATATCGCTGCAGAGTCCCTGTAACGTATTTCACTCCAGACATATGGTTCAGTATGTGCTGTATTTATATAAGTTTCATCCATATAAACCATATAAACTTCACTTCGATATCTCCGAATATTTCGTAAATACTTAAGCCTTTTTGCACGTATGGTGCGATGTTCGATTAAAATTTGTCTGTCACGCTTAGTGTTTTTTTTTTTCCTTCAAATAATCCTAGCTTCAAAAGAACTCTTCTTAATGTTCAGACACTGTCTTGAAAGTCAGTAAAAATTTTAAGCTTCATAAGCACTTTCTTCAAAGTTGGTCTTTGTTTTCCTGTGTTTTAAAAATTATTCACAGTTCGCCTAACTATTTCTGAATGAAAACATCCAAATTAGATTTCGTGCATGTTGTTAATCCTTGTTTACTGGGCATAGAGAAGGACGTTGTTGCACTAACAATAATGGCTTTTCTTTCCTTAATAACTTACCTAAACTGCTCTCAGACTCAACTGTTCCCTCAGATACCCTTCCCCAGAATTTTAAAGCTAACCCAGACCATTGTTCCTTTTTTTTATAAATTTATGGATATTGGTTATTACTTCTCGTGTTTTTAAATGTAGCACTTTATTTCGTAATGTGCTGCTAGGAGGCGTCATTTATAAATGCTCTTTGGAACCAGGAGACAAGCACATTTTGAAACAAGCTGTAGAGCTCTGCATGTGTTTACTTGCTCGCAGCTGGTACACAACTGACCTGCTCTCCGCTCCAGTTGCAACCGTTCTGAGGTGGACTCGTCCAGATACCCTGCGCATCGCTCTGAACTTTTCAAGATAAAAAAATACATCTGTATGTTTCTGTTAGGGTTTTTTTCCGCTACTACTCCACTCTAGCCTTCCTGAATAAAAACTCTTTCAACTGTTCCTGTGTGCACACCTTTACCAGTACCAGACACGTTTTGGGGCCCTTATTTTAGGATTACTTACTACCTTTACCATAAGCAGTCTCTACTCTCTCTGACCCAGCTTCTGTGGAGGTCCCAATTGTGGCAAGGTATTACTCTCTGCATTGTCGAATGATGTCTGAATTCGTCGTATACTCACCTCAGCAACGGTTTCTCCATGCGTAAGACTTTCATCATGGTGAAAGGATCACAAGCTGTAGATGTTCACGTGCTTTGTTGTTTCCCTTGCCACCCATTTGAATTTACGGTACACCTCGAGATCGCAGAAATATAGTTCCGTCACTAATGATAATGTGGGTGCGATGGCCCCGCTTTTTATAAATGTCTAAGCGAAAGAATTCAAGCTTAACTAAAAGCGACCGAATTTTAAGATGATGCATATATATCTTCCTTTGGAGTCAGACGGTACCTAATAACTCTTATCCTTTTGTAAATACCTCAAGTCCGGAGTTGTTTAATATTCTATTTGTGCTTCACATTCAAAATAAAAATTTTTAGCACCACTTCATAATTTCAAATAACTTTCCATGTTGCAGGGAAGTATTATATGACCGAGTATTTTTATAATTTACTGTATATCTTCTGCGGCGAAACTGACAACGCGTGAGGTGCAGGACGTCCAAATTTCCCTCTAAATGGCTAGCGAACCGGTACAAAATTATTGGCCCAAATTCAAGCACACGCCAAATAGGATCGCTTGGTAAGGCAGCCATTTCATTTTTCAATAGCATTTACGTTTACACAAGATATACAGCACAAAACTTCAAACCTCCGTCCTTCGAGGTACTTGTAGAATCGTCCGACACCCTTGATATAGTTAAACTATCGAGTACTCAGAAACTGAGTTTGCAAAAATTAAATAAGCATGAAACCTAGTAGGATAAGCAATAGCAATAGCTTGGGCTCTTCTTTCGGAAGCCTCGGATTCGATTCCTGCTGCTTCGATCACGTTGATCTTGGGTTTCTTCGCTGTCACTCATGTTAGTAGACGAGTGTGGGAGGAATATACACCACCACAATACTTCCTGTCCCTCATTTGCTCTTATTTCATTTCCTGTCATTTTCAGGGTTGCAGGTGATCGATGATGCAAGGTGCACGTTCCGCATGTGTTTTAAATTAAAGAAATGTATATTCCCGGTCTGAAACCTACTGTTCACGCTCCTATTATTCTGGTGGGACGTAGCGAATGGTCATCCGGAAATTCTGAAAACTTGAAACGATAGAGATACTACACAGAGCCAGCTGCCGCTAGATGTTATTTTGTGTTTTTTTCGCCTAAATCATCTCTTGCAATGGCTCTCAATGACCACATTGCCAAGATCTTCCTCTTCCTCCTCCTCCGCTTCTAAATCCTAACCTAAACAAATGCGAATGCAAGCAGTCAAAATTAGATAATCTGTAAATATTCCAGGAAAATAACCAACGCTTTATGCAGGTTTCCAGAGGAACCCAAAAAAGTTACAAAATCAATCTATCCTGTGCTGCCACAAGTGGTCGAAAGTGCAGTGAAGTTCCACACCATGCTTTGCATTTTATCAAATCGTTTACAGAACCCGTCTATTTTACCACAATTTAAATGAGAAATTTTACATTATTGAGTACAATGTCTCTTTTTTATTGGAATCTATTAGTGATAGAGCGAGAAAAAATGGACGAAATTCGAATTGAAATGTATATCTGAAAATGAACAGAGCATGTAGAAGAAGGAAATTATTAAAAATATTTTATCGAAAATGAGGAAACAACAAGATTGATAATGCTTTGCGAAAGGAGAGCAAAGTGCTCGACACTCACGAGGAGAAATTAATTTCCAAGTTATTATCGGATGAAAAAGTGAACGGATGAAAAAGAGCTTGGTAGCAAAATTAAATGAGACAAAATTCATAAAAATTTTTGATATCCAATAGAGAAGCTTGGAGTAGTATACAGGTTTGCAGTGAAGTAGCCCACAGGCAAATGATCGTGAGACAATTATTATTAGTATTCATGTTACAATTTACTTTACTTTTTTCTTTTGTTGTAAATATTTTAATCATTTTTAAAATATCAGATCTGCTGAACGGTAAACGAATAATTCGGTGCTCCACTGAGGCGAGAATTAGTTAACAACTAACGACTGGACGGAAACCCTGGAGATCCGTGGTTCAAATCCCGGCAATGGCATTGAATTTTTCATGTTCACTCTATAAAAATCCTTAGCCTATATACGGCTAGTGTAAAGAAATGATTAATTTCCATCAATTAACTAAAATAATAAGAGTTAAACGATGAAGTCTGGGACTCAAGTACTTACAATAATAAGTCACCACAAACGGTGTACCTCGAATGCGAGACCCCTAGTGTTTTAATGGGGATATATACGAGTCAAATGGAGAATTTAATGTCAGGACGGCACGTTTGCCATGGTAGCTCAATGGGTAAGAGCGACTGAACGGAAACCAGGAGATACGTGGTTCAAATCCCGGCCATGGCATTGAATTTTTCATGTTGACTCTTTCTATTAGTTAACAATATTCTATTAGAAAAAGGAAATGCCAAAATGGGAACGCTCACCCAGATTGCACAGGTGGCTCTATCTTGAACCTTCCATCCATCTCATAATGTAAAAATTAAGCAAACAACGAAAAATATCTTAAATTCAACAATGAGAGTTTCCAGTGTACCACAATCAGCCTACTAAGAAGAGAGTAATGGCCACTTAAACCAAATTATAGGTAATATAGCATTACTGGTATCACAGAGGTGTATGGTAGGGAATTAACTTTCAGACTGAACGCTTTAGAGGAAGTAAATAAAGGCAAGAGGTTATTCCCCTTTTTATCTTTGTCATTTTATAGCCTTCTTTAGCTCTTGCCATCATAATAATGCCTTTTTATTGAATAACAGCTATTGGTCTGGTAAATGTCGAATTGTAGGTTATGGTTAAGTTTTATAAATTTTACATCAATACAGCCCCCAACAGCTCATAATTCATAATTTATACGTTCCATCATGTGGAGTGGGAAATGGTCCTAATTAAGGAAAGTTTCCTACCGGAACAGAATTAGGTTGTATTATGTTTTTCTACAGTTTTACCTAAAGCAAAATCATAAGTGGGTAAACAAGGAAAGTTGTGTGGTATGAGCCAGTTTTGACGCCGGTCATGGAGGAAGACTTCAGAGAACCTTGAAAGTAGCATAAAGTAAAAAATTTGCCAAGGACATAAAATTACAGACCGTTAAATAATACGTTTTTATCTAAAAAGTAAAATGTCAGTAGCTGAGATAGTTAATTATTAAAACACTCAAAGGGACAATTAAAGTCCAGAGAGCTCATGAGATAAGAGCAGATACCGCCATAAAGGCACACAGAAAATGGTACAACTGTATTGAAGTATTACAATGTCACAGAGAAGTGAACTTCCAAGATGAATCAGGAAGGTACTTCTAGGTTTGGAGTATTGGTTCACTCGGTACTCCGTGTTCCCTCATTAACCAATGGCTCAGACGGTTTCCCCTGTGGTGCGCATTCGGGAGGCTCGTCTTCGATTCTCCTGGCCAACCAACCTAATACATGGTTTGTTTCCCGGGTCACCAGAGTAGGTTAATTACAATGAATAACGACTCCGTCCATAGCGTGTATCTCTCTCTCTTACTCAACAGGTTCGAATTCGAATCTTGGTCAGGGTGAGTCGTCCAGATAACCTTTACCCGGGATTTTCTCTTATCCTGAAAGATGGATATAGAGTAACTCTAAGCTCTGTGAACCCCGGGCTCATTTGAGGGCACTGGGAGGTCGATAGGTTTCAAAAAAATCCATTTTTTGTTTTTAATGTTAAAAAAATTATATAATTCTTCAGCTTTAAACATAGGTTGTCAGCTGGTATTAAAGTCCTTTAATTCGTCAGTTTAAAGATGGCGGCGTAATGATACGCTCACTTTCTGAGAATGGTGCATAATCTTTGATCGTGATTTCCCAAAACCTGGATTTTTCATACTTTAGGTGCATGTTTCTCAAAAACTATAAAAGGTATTGATACAAAAGTGGTTATTTTTCAATGTTCCTTGAACACATTTGGCTAACATTTATATTAATGTGATTTATAAAATGGATGGAAACAAATATTCAGTCCTTGAAAATATTATCTTTCTTTTTACTCAAAACTAATTAATTTTTCATCCGCATAGTATAAACTATCTGTGATTTTCATTTAGCCAATATTATAAAACTGCATCTTAGGTTACTTAGGATAAAACTTGGTGCATGTAGCTTTAAATTCCTACAAGTAAAGTGCACCTGAAGTATAGGGTGCAATATTTTCTTCAGGACACACGGTGCGATTTATGCCCCTTTTTCATGGACCTATGAGAACGTAATTTAAATATTGTACAGCAGTTAAATGCACACATCCTTATACAGTAATAATACCAAATTTCAATTTCTGATAATGTGTAGTTTTCTATATATTCAAATTTTAATATTAGTAAAAATTAGCCTTGTCTGGGTAAAACTAACCCCCTGTGCCCTTAACATCATTTCACCCATTTCATTCATCGTTCGATATGACTTAACGTTGGAGGGCATAAACCTAAAACGAAGTTTCAAGAACTTTCCTCTAATGGAGGAACGTGGAGAGTGTGTAGTAAATATTTTGAAGCTTTTCCCTGTTGTTATAGTGCATTTGTGAAATAAGTGCCTGTATAATAACATGTGTTCTTCATAATTTTATGGGTTCATAAAATAAAAGAAAAACACATCCGAGGAGGAAGGGGAGATAAAATGATGTTCTGCAGCAATTATCCGTTTTCTCAATAATAAAAGAATAAATGTTGCTACTTTTATTATGTTTAGGAATGGTAATGCAAAACTGCCCTTAATAAACAGTTGAAAAACGGTGTATGGAAGATAATTCTGTTTTCATTATGAAAAAGGAATTTGACAGATAAAGGTGAGCTGATATAATTAAATTAATTAATATATCATTGTAATTGATTTCATTAATGTAAACGAAAATAAAAGTGATTGGTAAAGTGAATAGTTTTACCACAACCATCAAAACCTTGGCATTTCCGTTTGTGTCTTGCAATTCCTTTGAATAAATTTGCTACCGAAACTTCACTTCAATGATATACGTAGAATTTGTTAATATCACTATCGATTCTAAACCATAAAATCTAAAATATTATCTACATCTAATTATAAAGTAACGAGAGATATAGAACATAAGACATTCGAAATATTATAGCTATTTCCCTGGTCATCAAAACATGGCGCATAGGAAATTCCCCATACGGGGAATGTAACTTACAGGTAGAGAAATTTCCTGGGGTTGCCGGTTCCGGTGAAATTGAAAACTTCAAGTAAAATTACTGCTTATAGTTTGAGACTCTAATTTATTACATACCTGCTGTTGGTAGGGTTGCTCCTTATCCACAAGTTATAAAAGTGTTCGATGTCACCACGACCGGCGTGTAGACGTTCTATTTTTTTGTCGTGGCGGTCTGTCCTACTCACGGGACCTTAATTCAGTCAGCTTAAATTCTTACACTGAAAGGCACAGCGTTCTTTTAGTCTTGATTCACAGTGTGCCCTATAAACCAACACATTCCCGAGTGGTACGTCCCTCTTATACCGTGGCTCCTTCCCAGCCCCAGGAACACTAAAATATTCCAATAACAGTCAAATTACTGTAATCTTTATATTGAAAGTAAGTTTACAATAACTATAATGGGAACCAAAAAGAGAAAGACAAGGTTAAAGTGCCTTGCAAGGCAAGAGATTAATATTAAGAAGAATACTTTTTGGGTACAGTATGTGTGTATGTGTGTGTGTGTGTGTGTGTGTGTGTGTGTGTGTGTGTGTGTGTGTGTGTGTGTGTGTGTGTGTGTGTGTGTGTGTGTGTGTGTGTGTGTGTGTGTGTGTGTTGTTGTTGTTGCGGCGGAGGAACTGAAGGAAACTCTGCCAGGAAATCACAGATTCTTTGAACGTTGGTACTTTCAACGAAATTGTCACTCACCTTCACCAGAAGAAGATTAATGGATATCGCAAATCTCCTCCTCACAGCTGCAGAAGTCCCATGGTCCACTGAACCAACATATCTTGGAGTGATTTTGGATATGCGCCTAACTTGGAAGCCCCATATTCAAATATTGGCAAATATAGGAAGCAGAAGAATGCGAATGTGTACCGCTTATACAACAAGAAATCACCAATACCACCAAGCAACAAATTTCTTTATAAGCAAGTGCTGAGACCAGCATTGATGGGGAATGGAAGCTAAAACTAATCTTTATAAACTACATATGTTACACAATAGATTTCTTCATACAGCAGCATCCACTGAATGGTATACTCCAACAACAATGTACATAGTGATCTACTTTTCGCCAAACTCACTGAATACACCCTACACCTGCCACAAAGCTTCCGCTTTAACCAACTTATACGTGGACTTGCAGAGTACGACATTAACCCGGGAGAAACCTACTAGAGTCCTAGGCTTTCATTGGGACCACCATAAAGAATAAAAAAGAATAAAAGACTGAAATAAAAAGTATATACATATTGGAATTGAAGTGCTATCATATACCCACTGTTTTTAAGGAATCATATCATGAATGAATGAATAAAAATGTTAACAGGAAAGGAGGAAAAGAAGGTAAGATGTATTGGTGAGTTCTTACAGAAAGTAAAAGAGAAATGGGAAAGAAATGTAAAGCATATCAGAAAGGAAGATGGGGGGGGGGGGGGGGAGAAAGGGACTAATTAAGTAACAAGGAGGCATGGAAGTTAAGAGCTACCTGGCAGAACAGAAGACTAGGGGTCATGTGAGCCAAGGTAGCAATAAGGTAAAGACAAATAGATGTAGCCAAAAGTTGTAAATTGTAAAGTATTGCAAAATTTTGGAATGTGCACAATAAAATAATTCATTCATTCGAATCATATCATACACCAATAAGGGATAATGTCCCAATGTGGCAATAGTCGAAGGCCTTTTCGGTCTTCAACACCGCCGATCTGGGTGTGAAATTATCACTTTTCATTTCTTTATACATAACTCAACTATCACGGCCTCCTGAAGCAATACAAAATCCTACAAATAACACAAAAAATGCTGGGACCACAGCATTTACAGAGCACTGATGAATGAAACAAAGGCAGAAACAAAATGTTAAGGATTAAACATTTAAACATTTCACGAAATATACTGTGAATGAAATAGTAGTCCAAGTATGCTTTATTATTATTATTGTTGTTGTTGTTGTTGTTGTTATTATTATTATTATTATTATTATTATTATTATTATTATTATTATTATTATTATTATTATTATTATTATTATTATTATTATTATTATTATTATTATTATTATTATTATTATTATTATTATTATTATTATTATTATTATTATTATTATTATTATTATTATTATTATTATTATTATTATTATTATTATTATTATTATTATTATTATTATTATTATTATTATTATTATTATTATTATTATTATTATTATTATTATTATTATTATTATTATTATTATTATTATTATTATTATTATTATTATTATTATTATTATTATTATTATTATTATTATTATTATTATTATTATTATTATTATTATTATTATTATTATTATTATTATTATTATTATTATTATTATTATTATTATTATTATTATTATTATTATTATTATTATTATTATTATTATTATTACTATCATCATAATCATCATCATCGGTCGCACCATGGCCGAGTGGTTAGACCCTTAACTCTCACCAAAGCGGCCCGGGTTCGATCCCTGGCGACGGCATACGAGGTTTGTGATGGACAAAGCGATGTAGGAGCGGGTTTTCACTGGGAGCTCCTGTTCCCCCGCGATCTTGTTCCACCGATGCACTTTATGCATCATCAGTGTCACCGCCTGCGGTGCTGCAGGTAGTAAAGACGTGCGTTGAACAATATCAACAAAAAATCATCAATATCATCATCTAAAAATAACGAAATATTTCAGGGGTAGAGTGATTTTTGGGACTATTCAAATTATATTCCTGATAAACCCGATATTTATCTTGTTTCTGTTATGTGGTTTAGCATTACACAGACATGGTTTTGGTCGCTGTTACATTTCCATATTTAATAAACGAGGATAATTTGCAACAAAGAGCAATGTTTCCAGATTAAAACGTTTTGTGCAGTAAAATTTCGAACAGTGTGTGGTAATTAAAATCGTACAGAATGTTATGCTCGTAATGGATATTTCTACAATACTAGGGGAATAATGACAGTGTTACATTGTTACAATCACACTGAAGGACGAATCATATTAATGAACAGATAATTTTAACAAAAGACCTCGGGGGTTTTAAACAATCATGACATGAAATAAGGTAGATGGCATGCTCCTATATCCAACTAATTAATATTCCATGAAAAACACCAGTTGGCAAGCCTGGAGCAGAAAAGTAGAATTGTTTATTTGTTTTCTGCTATTTCATTTCACGTGGAATGAAACTCACAGCAGAAAGCATAGCTGTAACTTGATTCACTGCAACAGTTGGGACTATGCAGAGATTCATAATGGGTTTATTCCCCCCTTCCAAACTTGATTCTTGTCCACTGCCACAGTCAACCTGCTCGTCCAGTGTAACATTGCGATTTCCTAATAAGCGAACACAGGACAACCGAACTCATGGCCACCTTGGTCTGGAGCTTATGCCATTTTATTTATTTAATACAGGAATACGTCCAGAACTTAGTGAATGTTAAAAAGATTGAGCTTGGTCATTGAATAAACAAAGTTATGCAAATGAAACTTCTGACACTTCGCACTGGATAGAGAGCGAATATGCAGGTTATATGTATGTAAATATGTATGTAAATCCTATGATCATATTTTGTTTATCACACTCTCACGAAATTCTTGGTTTATTGCTTAAGTACCAGGAACTTTGGAACGAGAATGATTGTAAACAAATCGCAGCAAACGTCACACATTTTTCGGGATGATGACGATCTTAACTCCATGGTATTCGGCGCCCTTTCAAATACTCTATTTGATTTTACTATAACTTTCCTTTGACTTTATCTTAACTTTAACTTTGCTTTGGCTTTGCTCTGGTTCCGCTCTGGCTTATCTCCGACTTCACTCTAACCTCACTCTAACTCCACTCTAAATTCACTCTAACTCAGCTCTGGCTTGGCTCTCGCTAGGATACGGCCCCCGTTCCGGTCCCGCTCTGGCTTCGCTCTCGCCTCACTCCAACTTCATTCTTTAACTTAAATCTGGTTTGACTCTGCCTTCGCTCTGGCTTCACTCTGGCTAGGCTACGGCTCCTGCTCCGATCCAGCTTTGGCTTCGCTTCGGCCTCACTCTAACCTCATTCATTCTTCAACCCAACTCTAGCTTGCCTCTGGCTTGGCTCTGGCAAGGCTCCAGCCACCGCTCCGGTCCCGCTCTGGCTTGGCTCAGGCTTGGCTCTGGCTTCGCTCCGACTTCACCTAACCTCACACAAACTTCACTCTAACATGGCTCTGGCTTGGCTCTGGCTAGGCTCTGGCCTACCTTTGGCCCCGCTCTGGCTTCGCTCTGGCCTCACTTTATCTTCATTCTTTATCTTAGCTATGGCTTGGCTCTGGCTAGGTTCCGGCCCCGCTCCCGTCCCGCTCTGGCTTCGCTCGGACCTGACACTAAATCCATTTTTTTTAACTTAAATCTGGCTTGGCTGGCTTCACTCAGACTTCACTCTGGCTTGGCTCTGGCTTCTCTCAGGCTTCGCTCTGGCTAGGCTCCGGTCACCACTCCGGTATAATTCTGGCTTGGCTTTGGCTCCGCTCCGGCTTCACTCTAACCTCACTCTAACTTCACTCTAAATTCACTCTAAGCTGACTTGGCTGTGGCTTGGCTCTGGCTAAGCTCCGGTCCCGCTCCGCTCCGCTTTGGTTTTGCTTTGGCTTTACTTTAGCTTTGCGCGGGCTTCACTCGCGGACATTTGGGAATAGCACTGATTTGATGGCTATCTTATCGTGTTTACATTCAATTAGCCTATTTTCAGCTTATACGACCGCCACCTGGCGTAAAATAAGGGACGAAGCACACATGGAGCCCTTGGAAGCTGCGTGAGTCTGACATGAAAGTTTAGCCAGTTAATTATTATATGCAAAAATTTAATAATAAAAAATTAAGGAAAGAAAACAATGATTATAAATGCATTAAAATGTTTTCACGTAATTATTTATTTTAATATGTTTCAAAGCATGAAAATTAGACCAAACAACCCTAACTTCTGCAATGTCCATAACGGAAGGAAGGGGGGGGGGAGAAGGGGAATACCAACTGATTTAGTAACTATACTTTTGTTATTAAATCACTATTGCAACTATGTGAAGTGCACGGTAATATAACTAATTCTCTAGGAGATCAATTTGTACAACGAGAATTTCTAGAAAGCTATTTACTCAACTGGCAAAGGCGTAATGTCAAATATACCGTCAGCAATGTTCCGTCACTGAAAGATAGTTTGCCGTCATCGCTATTAACGTATACATATCATTAACGTTGAGCCTTGTTTCAGTAAGCCATTGCTCTTTCAATAATCAGCAATTCTTTTAGTCTTCTAGTTAAAAAACTGTGCCATTAACGATAAGCTTTTAATTTAAATAATTTCTATAATTATAGTTAGTATATGGTAATACAACTAATTTTCTGAAGGGTGATTAATCTACAAATACGCCATTGCGTAAAGTACACTACACGACTTAATGCATCATCATGTTAAGCTATTCAAAATTATATTTATATAACTGTAGAGTTACATTTATATAACTTTATAGCATAATTCTAATTACTAATGAAACACAATCCTATGCTAGTGTAATAATGTTGAATCTGAATGAAAATAAAAATAACGACATATTCATTGTTTTGGATTATAATCACATTATATAAAATAAATCCCCTTCCCACATAGGTATTGAATGGTATGCGATATGGAAAACTTACCACGGAAATTAAAGGTTAACAACAGTTCTACTGAATTTGATTCAACGTACCTGGAGGATTAAAGTGCAATAAGTAATAATCCAAGATATTTCATCAGCAGCATTTAGTGGGGAATCTCAAAATAATTTTCATTCCCCTTCTTTATCCTTCTCACAATGTTCAATCACGTTATATGTATAATTTTACGCGTTCGTTGATGAAACCTTACACCCAGAAGACATTATTTATCTAAAAAGAGTGTAACTACACTGTATTCGCCATGTATGTGCGATAAGCTCACGTAAAAATCCCTGTTGTTTGCCTATTTTCCTGTACGCCTCCTTGTTTGCCATGCTAGACTTTAGCGATACAGATACTTAAAATCCGAATAAACACTCCATTACTACAGGGAGGAAACATTTAAATTATTTTATACATTTTTTGTTTCCGGAGTTAGTTAACAGCAAACTGTATGGTTTTACATAATGAGGCAACATTCAGCGTATTTGGAATCTTTGGAATTCTGAGCCACAATCAAACAGTTTAAGAATTTTGAAAATAAGAGACAGTCTGCAATCATCGATCACGACAATCTGTGGAGTAACTACTACAAGCTGGGTGTAATTTTGTTCTCTGCAATTATTTGGAGTACACCTTTAATGAAGTCACTTGGAGCATAAAGAGGAAACAACTTAAGACGTCTTTACACAAGGAGTTGCACCCTGAAACCTCACTATATATGCTTTGGAATGAGAGTAAAATTTCATGAGGTGTTAATGCTAAATTGAATATATTTACAGAATACATAATAAGTATCTCATATACATATCACACCACAATTCCGACTGTCTTATTTTGCTCTTTCTTCGTTTCTCGACTGCTATATCCTGCTCACCCTATATTTATTGACAATATGTATGAGTATTTCGTCCTAGTTGTTACATCGTTTTCTACAGTAGCAATTATGTTTTATTTCATAGCATTCTAAACTAATAAAGCTCTCTTTGCAAGTATGCTCATATGTGACTCCAGCATATTTACTTTAAAATCAAGACCTGTTTCAACCATTAGTCTTTGACTAAATTCGAAACTGTTTATAGTCTATGTATTCTAAAATAACAATGTAATTAAGCTGTGAAATAATTGTGAGTATTGTGCGAATGAGTTTGATGATTGTTGAGGTCATAAAAGGAATCAATCTATCTTTTAATACTAAAAAAGAGAGTGAAATGATTATTTGTTCTCCAGATGTCTAAATGTAATGTTACTACGCTCTCCGTGGTGTGTGCATGCGTCCGTATGTTATTTTTCCACTTCCAAAATTAATTTTTACGTTTAAATTTGTTGTGCTAACGTATAATCGGAGAAATGTACATCACATATTTCCCTTACGTATGCTTCGCAGAGGATAGCTCCAAATGCTGATAGTAATTTCAAATTGTAGTCATAATGAATAGCATATTCGTGACCTTTTGTGAAACTACTGATTCCCAATTACACGATGTAAATATTGGCATTAAGCGAACTTGAAACGTTATTATTACTACACAAGACGTTTCCTTATCTTTTACAAAACCATACAATCAGATGCAGTAGATCATATACATGCTGCGGACCCTGGTCTTTCTTAAATATCTATGCAGTCATGTATGATAACGTTTAGTATTCGTCCCAAATGGATAGACTGACACACACATACGAACGCACAACCCTTTGGTTAGAGCTATTATTCCAAAACTTCACTTAGGCAATATAATTTTATACATGAAAACCAGCTATAAAATTTTTTCCTGGAATCAGGTAATTCTATGCTTTAATTTTCAAAATATCTAATTGAGACATGTCACACTTAAAAATAAAGAAATTACATGCAAAATATCAAAGAAGTAGCTCAGATATGAGTAATTCCTCACAATTAAATTATTTTAATTAGGAAAAAATGCAACATTTATAGAAATGCATTGAGGATTGGAATTTTTCTGTAAAGCACGATAGTGACACTTTATGTTACCTAACATTTACAATGAAAATGCATTTAATTATTACATTAAAGTTGATGTTAGTTTAGGGAACATGGTTTTTTTATAAAATTTTGTCGTAACATTTTCTTTGTTTATCAGTGCAATTTGTTGTGTGAACCAATGAATAAAATGCATCCTTGAATCTGAAGCTGATATTGCATACATGGACATACTAGGTAAACATGGCCATCTGTAATTCAACTTAAGTTAATAACCAAGCAGACCATATAGATGATGCAACAAATGCTTAGGTTTATTGAAATCCCAAATTGTGACGTAGGACCAATCAGAATTAAGTATTGTGTTGACTTAGCAACAAAAACAGAAAAAAGAAGAACCAATTATTTTATTCTTAAAATTTTTCTTCTGGTTTTAACTCTCGAAGAAGGTAGACGTGTTTTCGGCAAAAGACTTCTTGAAACCATTAGAAGTTATTGGAGTTCGTCATTTATGAACGTTTAGTAAACGTTTAAAATATACAAAGAAGACGCGACGCTACGATAAATAATTTAAGTAAAAACCGTTGCATCATTTATAAATAAAAGGAGAAAATTAATATATAGTAAATGGCTATATACATCAGTGGAAAAAGTCGCATGTAAAGAAGAAAATGATGTCGAGAAATATAATTCTAAGTAAATTGAAACGGTGTAAGTTATTTTATTCCATAGTTGCCCAAAAGTGAAATCCCTTTTGTATCGATACCACGCCTGAGAGGTTTCACATCTCATCGCTCGCCGCAGCTGCCGGAGAGATGATTTATACGAGTATTCGAGAACTTCATCTTCACGGCTTTTAGACGAAAGGTTCATCGCTCCTACATCAAGGTAAGGTTTGGCTTCTACACGCGTCGCCACACCGAGGGAGTGCGAAACGTTTGCGCGTGTGGGGCGTAGACCTCACGAAGGGGCGAATCCAACTTCAGATATGTCAGTCACCGCATCGTGTGATATAAATCCAACCCACAAGGAGGGGATCCGCTCCAAATCCTTAGATAGCACGTTCGCGATTAGATGCACATTGTCATACAAATGAGAGCAAAATGAATTTAGGAACAAATTTTATAAGAAATTTCATGGGTAGAGAAAGGGTTTATCAGGGTTAAGGGGGAGCGCACTCAGGATATAAACATGCAACTAGCCTTTTAGGAATTTTGAATCATAACAAATAATTATACCAAAATGGTTCATAGGCGTCTAGAGGTTTATTTCTAGTTATAAACAACAATAAAATAAATAAATAAAATTGTTCATCTTTTCCACTTAAAATCGATCCCAGTGTTCCAAGGGTAGAAACCAAATTGTACTATGTATTAATTCAACATTGTCAGTGTGTACAAAGATCTCTTCCAAAAATATATAAGCAGCAATTTTTAAAACCAAAAACACAACTTCTAATCCTTATAACCATTTTACTTGGCAATTAAAGTATTGTGCACAAATATGTATATTGCCCCATTCTTGCTCCAAAATCCTTGAGTTGGCGTTTCTCACGGTGTGCGGAACTTATGACCACGTATTATACCTTTTTTACAACAACAGCACATGCAATGTCATACATAAATATATTTAAGAGACTGCACGAAACAGAGCAGGTTTTATCAGCGATGTTTACACGCGAGGAACAAAAAGGTACAATTCTTGCTTGTAGAATTTTGCCATCATCAAGCTACCACACCACATAATGGACATTTTAAGAAAATAAGAACTATATTTGCAGCAATTATTCCATAAGCTGCTAAGAACTGAATATCAATCGCTTTTGGACATTAAGTCTCGATGTTAGGTTTGATTTTTTTAAATACTTTGACTGTTCACTATATCAAATTATTTAAGACTAGTGCATTTTTCTGAAAATCGTACTTTTAAATATTCAATTTCTTATAGCCTAATGTCCCTTAACCTCGAGAGTTACAGCGGATGACCAGATGTAATGGGAGAAAAGGGTTATTTGAACTGAACCTGCACAGGGCTTAAAGGTGTCCTACGTTTAACTTCTCAGGCGAAATAAAATATCTAAGAATATGTAATAACTCACCCTAACCGAGATTCGAAATGGGATCCTCTTAAGTATGAGGTACATACATCTATGTGAGATTATCCAATTTTTTCACGTTCTTACATATGTAACTGTATGACAAATACGCAAATTACAAAGCAATATTTGAAAAAAAAAGAACTGTAAAGTTAACTCTTAGAAAAAAAAAGAATGTGTAACTTACAAACCTGCTATCATTTGTCAAATGTAATACATTCTAAGTTAATATACTGCCAATGTTAGCAGTAATAACAATGATAGTAATAATCTCCATTTTGGTAGTTAAGACATTTTTATCTGTTTAATATTCACAGTGATCCCTCCGTTTGCTACATTGTCTTCCTAAATTATTGTTACTAAAATGTGTGTAATAGTGGATTTGTTCTGGAGGTACTGTACTATCCATTTTGCCTAAACGATACAATATTTAGAATTTTCTGCGCCTTAAACGAGTTGCACAACTACCTTACATTATTTTCACTTTAATCTAAGGCTCTTTCTTGTGAAGCAATGTTGGATTACGAATTCAATTGGAGCCCCTAGAAGTGGTACCAGAGAGAACATAACCTCAAAAGAAGCAAAACTGGCAGTGGTATACAAATGTTGTGGAGACATGTATCCTTGTTGAGAGAAAAGGTTAAAGAAGAAGGTTCAATTAGACTTCCCGAGTTGTTTGTTAGTAATTTACGTCCTCCAACGTTAAATCATATCGGACGATGAGTGGAATGAATGAAATGGTGCTCAAATGAGCCCATGGTAAATAGAGCTTAGAGTTATCCGACATTCGTCTTTCAGAATAAGGGAAAACCGGAAAAACCTTATCCAGGTAACTCACCCTGACCGAGTTTCGAACTCGGAGAACGTGAGGCAGAAACGCTACAATCCACGCTACCGAGGCCGGCCACCAGTGTGGTGGTCATTATTGTTTTTGGATTCTGATAAAAAATCCAGTGCATTAAAATGTTGCGGGACATTGTTGACCTGACTGTCGTTTCAGCTCTAAATCTCCATACAAGGAAATGATGATGATGATGATGATGATGATGATTATGAATATGAATATGCTTCCGGAAGACCGTTCCAAGTGTTCCAAACCACGAAGACTGTACTATGACTTCGCAAAGGAGCCATTTTTATAGAAAGCTGCTGTCTGAAGTTCACCCCACCACCACCACCACCACCACCACCACCACCACCACCACCACCACCACCACCACCACCACCACCTGCGATGCTGGAAAAGAAAGAAAGAGAGAAAGAAAGAAAGAGAGAGGAGAGAAAGAGAGAAACAGAGAGAGAGAAAGAAAGAAAGAGATATAAGAAAGAAAGAAAGAAAGAAAGAGAGAGAGAGAAAGAGAGAAAGAGAGAAAGAGAGAAAGAAGAAGAGAGAAAGAGAGAAAGAGAGAAAGAGAGAAAGAGAGAGAAAGAGAGAAAGAGAGAAAGAGAGAAAGAGAGAAAGAGAGAAAGAGAGAAAGAGAGAAAGAGAGAAAGAGAGAAAGAGAGAAGAGAGAGAAAGAGAAAGAGAGAGAAAGAGAGAAAGAGAGAAAGAGAAGAGAAGAGAGAAAGAGAGAAAGAGAGAAAGAGAGAAAGAAAGAAAGAGAGAAGAGAAAGAAAGAGAGAAAGAAAGAAAGAAGAGAAGAAAGAAAAAGAAAGAAAGAAAGAAAGAAAGAAAGAAAGAAAGAAAGAAAGAAAGAAAGAAAGAGAGAAAGAAAGAAAGAAAGAAAGAAAGAAAGAAAGAAAGAAAGAAAGAAAGAAAGAAAGAAAGAAAGAAAGAAAGAAAGAAAGAAAGAAAGAAAGAAAGAAAGAAAGAAAGAAAGAAAGAAAGAAAGAAAGAAAGAAAGAAAGAAAGAAAGAAAGAAAGAAAGAAAGAAAGAAAGAAAGAAAGAAAGAAGAAATTTTATATTAACAGGACACGAGTACTGATGACCCAATTTTTATATAGTATGGTAGCAAGGCTTAAACAAATAGGGTGATTATAAATGCGATAATAAACTAATATTATTTAATTTATTAAAATTAGTTCAGAGCACGTTATAACCTAATTGTTTTATATACAAATGGGGAAAATGTAAGCATGAGAATGAGGATAAAAAAATTAGATAATTAATTCAAGGGATAGTTGCTCATGATCTTGTTTAAAGGAGTTCGTGTTCCTGTTTAGAAGACCTAAAAATAAAAAAAGAATGAATGAAAAATACCCCTAGAAGGAGATCTTACAAAACTGCCGAATTAACTATTCCAAATCTTTTCCAAGTTCTCAGAAATTTTCCAAGCATCACATCCTATAATAGGGCACAATGAGAAGGATAATATTAATCTAACTGCACGCACTCATTTATGTGAAAGAGGGAAAGCTGACCTGTCTCATCCTAGTTTGGGACATATGTTCATAACAGTAATGATATCGGTCTGGGTTGCTCACTCGGCTAAGCGCTAGCCTGATTGCAGGGTCGCTTATTCAAACCTGGTCCACAGCGATCGATTTTAAATGTGTATAAAAAGGACAGTCCAGGATAGTAGATTTATTGGCAGGTAAAAGGAACCTGCGGGAAAAAACTTCTAGCACATCAGCGGCGCTGATTTAGTCCTGGTAATTTACAGCATTGTTATCGAGCGAAAGATTTTATTTATAGCAATAATAATACCAGATTCTCTGATAATAACCTTGCCTCCTCCTGCAAGCAACTGTTTCTTGAGTAGACTAACGATTAAATAAAAGCATCCATTTAAAAACGAAACAAAAGATGGGAAAAAAAACAGAATGCGGATTAAAATTATATATAAATATTAATTTCCAAGTGAATAGCGAAATTTATGATTTAAACTTATCCGTGTAAATTATCAAATGTAAATAAGAATATTCTAATAAAGGTGCGAACGGAATTAATAGTGCAAAGTAATAGTATCAGTAACTAACAGTACTAGTAATGGTGCAAAATTGGAGAAGAGCCTAAAATATAAAATTGCATAAAGAACAAAAAGGATTTAATAAATATGTATTTTGTGACCCATGATATACTTCTATAAGTAGGTCTTTCAGAAGTGCTTATGATGCAATAATTAAAAGATGACGTGCTAACTTCTGCCGAAATGCTTGTATTTCTAATGTAATTTAACCGATTTTAAATCACAAGCTAAAAGTATCTACAATGCATTATTAAGTCATTCTTTCGGAGTACACTGTCAGCCTGTGTCCCATGGACATCCGAGTTTGAGAATTATTAGTTTAATCCGAAAAAAGGAGTCAAACTCCTATTTCCCTAAACACACTTTACTCTGCATGTTAGTTTGTGATTTTCATTGTTTTTAACTAAATTATTACGGCTTGTATGGGGGATAAATATGTTCAAAACATAAGTTTCTTGAAGTATGAATATCGAAATTTTGTATGTAATAGTAATTGTTCTGTATATTGTATGTCATAGGAAGGTAAAAATTCAGAAAGCTAATGTTCCAATTATTGAAGGTCTGGTGACCTTTATTCAGAGCTTACAAGAAGATTTTCATCAGTCCTATAAAAGGAACAGAAGTGTATTACTCTATTGAACCAATGCAGCGTTTCTCACAATATTCTCCCAGTAACAATTATCCTCCTTTAGGGATTGTTGTATAATAGCTCTCAATGACCTCTGCTGTTACATACACACAATAACTGCAGAATCCAACCTGTAAAACTCTAAGCAACAAATTTTGAGGCATTGCTGAATTGCTATTCACAATAATTGCACGTGATAAACTCTAGCAGCAAAGAATAATTTTCATAAATTTCTCTGAAGCTTACTGCATAAGCCAAAGGCACAAATACAAATTTTGTAACTTTATGCAGCAGTAGATGCTGCATTCAAGTTGATTTTACTGCAGTCAATAAATAGCTGTCATTATTGTGTGTTATGCTAACTTCATGGTCAAACCAATAACATTTCTACACACTGGCACTGTGTACTGCAAGTATTTAATGCTTGGAGCTCGTAGGTTACAATCTCTATAACCACAGGGTGAAATGGGTCTTGCATTCTGTACAGAGACCCAGAGAAGCAACACGATACCTCTTTCCACTTAAAACCACAATCCATCTAAGAATTTCAGATAAAAAGGTCTTTCTGCAATTAAATCCTAATGGGTGCGCGGGCACGCAGCAGCACCAATTAGGCTGTACCTCATCAGGTAGTATTTCGGTCGGTTGGTTGCATTCACTATACCAATACTTCATGCTGCTGCTTAGAAAACTTTAGATTGCAGACCTGGAGAATGGAAGCCATGCAAGTTGAGTCAATTCTTTAATTTGAATGCAATAAAATAAAGAAAAACCTCCTCTGAAGATTTTAATAAAATATTCAAACCTTTTTCTTAGTTTCTGCATTAAGTAATGCCTCTGATATTTGTAACATATTTTATGCTTCCATATTTAAATGTCCTTCATGTTGTTTCAAAAGACAGAATCCTAATAAGCCGCTAGGAAATCTGTAACAACTTCAGCCTTTCTGGTAAGCATTTATCTCAGCATTTTCCTCTTTACATATGTTTACACTAAGCCTTTTTATCCAATTTGTTCAAAAACATTTACAAATTCTAAGACAGACAACGAATAACTGTTCCTTTTCCATAGCTAAAATCATTCTATGGATACTAGTTTACTTTTATAAAACGTGTTGTGTCATTTTTATACATATACAAAGAGATTCTTTTTTGAATATGGTATCTTTAAATTTGGATACTCACATTCAGGTTTAAACCTTTTCAAATTCCCATTGTGTTGGAGAGCTCTTTCATAGAAACTTAAATTTATTTAGAATAAATGCTCCCAAAAATAAAATATAAATACAGAAACTCAAACATCACTTAGACTATGCGAAAAAGCATAAATTTTAATTAAAGTTATTGGATGTTGACGTTACATACTTACGGAAACATCCATCCTTACTAATCAGACAATAAAAGAAAAAGAAGAAAAGCTCTTCAGAATAGCTTTAACTGATATTTCCTTTATGGTTTATAAGAGACGGGTTTTTATAATTAAAATGCAAAGATTTGAAAATGCTACCAGAAGAATATAGCGTGTTTAATGAGACGCAGCTAAGGTTATTATTACTCGATAGTTATTATGCAATTAGATGCATCATAGCTACGGATCCAGGTCAGTAGTTTACTGGATATTGAAATACATGTATTTTATTCATTCAGCACTGAGAAGACTTCTGTCCACTTTCACTGTTAATGTGTTGGGCGAAACCAGCTCCACCAGAAGGACGTAATTTCCAATCTCACTGGTTCAGGCTGCCAAGTTTGGATTTTATACGAGGTTTTTGTTCATGGAAGGACGAAATATGTGGGTCAGCAAAAGCATTTCTGACTCCGAGACCATTTAAGTTGAAACGACCCTAAAGATACATGGTCATTTTTATGTTGTTCGTGAACGCTTGATAATTGCACCAGAAATCCGTTCGGGCAGCTCGTGTACCTGTTTCTTAGAATTCAATTGTAGATACGGTTCATAAATCTAATTGTTACAAAGATTATAACAATTAAGAGGGAGTACATTTACAGCATAAAAGTAAAGACTTTAAGAAAGTAAAAACGTCTGGCATGACCATTCTAATGATATCCTTTTTAAAAGATTGTAACATGATACTGACTAGCAGGTTCTAAAATTTACATTTGCTGGTCCAAGGTCACGGAATTAAACTCGGTCAGACCGATGATTTTTAAATGTGCACAAAAGTGACAGTCCTTTGTCAATAGATTTACTGTAATTGGGTAGCTATTTGCTAGTTTTTATTGCAAGGTGTACGAAATAGATGAAAGAATAAACTAAATATTAACTAGAAATTTACATTCTGGTATAGCTAACAAAAAGATAGACTGTCGATTTAAATTCACCAACGTTTTGTTTTATTTTATTTATTTTTATAGTTACAAGACACGAGAGTCATTTGATAAGTCTAGTAAAAAAGTAAAGGTACTTTTTTCGTGAATGTCTCACCTTATTTCTCGATATAGTCTCAATTGGTGGCTATATACTTCGTCCAGCGATTTTCCAGATTTATCATCTCGTCGGAAAATTAAGTTCCGTCAAGGTCTGAAACAATTCTCGTCGACGGTGATTATCACTTCTTTATTTGATGAAAACTTATCACCAAGCCAAATTTTCAATTTTGGAAACAGAAAGTAGTCACCTAGGGCTAAGTCTGGTGAATAAGGTGGATGAGGAATAAATTTAAAGCCTAACTCATGCACTTTCGCCATTGCGATTGCCGATTGTGCAATGGTGCATTATCCTGGTGAAAAGGCACCTTTTTCCATTTTAGTCTCTACTCATGTTTCAAACGATCTGGCGATGAAGTACAATAGACTCCAGTTATAGTTCTGCCTTTTCCCAAGTATTCTATGTAGATTATTGCTTGATAATCCCCCCAAAACAATAGTTATCACCTTATCAGTTGACAAAATGGTCCTTGCCCTCTTTGGTACACTTTCACCAGCCTTTGTCCATTGTTTTGACTGCTGTTTCGACTCTGGTGTGCAACGATGGATCCAAGTTTCATCCACGCCCACAAATGGGCGCAAAAGTCTTGTAGATTGCGATTAAACATCGCCACACACTCGGTAGAAGTGTTCTTCCGGATACACTTTTGTTCGACTGTGAGCAATTGCGGCACCCATCTTGCACACAGCTCCTTCATTGCCAATTTTTCATGCAGGATATTGTGAATTTGGTCAGCTGAGATGATACAGCCTCAGCAATCTCAGGAATTTTAATTCAGTGGTCTTGCATAACCAAATCGTGGATGTTTTCAATGGTGTCCTGTGTGGTGACCTCAATTGGGCGACCAGAGCGCGATTCATCTTCGATGCTTCTAAGACCACGTTTTATTTCATTGACGCAAAATTAAATGGTCTTCAATGTTGCTGCAGAGTCCGCGTGAACTTTATCCAATTCAGCTTTGACTTGACAGCTCCTCAAATTAAAATGTTTAATAATAGAACGGAACTCTGTTTTTTTCCATTTTCAATCGCAGCTATCACACTGGCCAGTTCAGATGGATGTTGACAATGAACTGTACATTGTACCACATTCAAATTTTTTCTACGACCTTCTGAATAATCTACACCTACACCTACAAAGTTGCAATAAAAAATATCAATCCCTTCATGGAAAGTTAGCAGACTTATCAAATGACCCTCGTAGAAAGTGCAAGTAGTCTTTGACGTGACGAATTATCTAATGCAACAATTGAATAAATTTATTACATGGTTATTTAACATTTTTACTAGTTTTAGTTTATTAGAAGTAAATTTATTATCATGGGATAGTAAATTATATAAAACACATTTTTTTAATATTTAAAATTCCAGTGTGGCTAAATTATGCAATAAAGGCGTTTTACGGTGTGGCGCTTCTAGACATTAAAGCATGACGAAGGAACATTTTAAAGAATCTCATGAATATTTATTAAATATGAGATTTCACAATTTCCACAGACACAAGCAAACTTTTCAATTTAGGTAACAATAGTGGAGGAAGTTTTGCATTTCACCTGTCGATTTCACGAAAAGTATGCTTTTCGAAATGCAAGTAGGATATCATTTCTTTTCTTCAAGGATGATTTCATTAAGGATCAAGCATAAACTACTACAGCCAAATGTACGGCTCATTAAAATGTGACATTTATGCTCTTTCTGGAGTAAGAGCAATTTTAAAATATTGCTTACACGTTTAAATGGTCTTACTATGTCATCCATGAATTTCCCGCATGCATTCATTAGTAACAGAACCTGACTTGTGACGTAAACATTAGGTTTGTTTTCTCATTAAACATGCAATACTATACAAGAAGAAGAAACACATTGGCTTTTACCGGTGTTTTGTGAACTTTCAGATGCGCATGATCATATCTGCTGTGTGTGCTTTAATTTTATTATCTTTTATTTTTTTAGTTAGAAGATATTCATTACTTGATTTCTATTATTATCAGATGGGAATTTGATTTTTATTTTTATGTTTACCTCGGTAGCGTGGTGGTAGCGTGTCTGCCTCACGTTCAAGAGGTCCCGAGTTCTAATTTCGGTCAGGGTGAGCTACCTGGATAAGGTTTTGCCTGGGGTTCTCTCTTATCCTGAAAGACGAATGTCGGGTAACTCTAAGCTCTATGGCTTATTTGAACATCATTTCATCCATTATATTCATCGTCCGATATGACTTAACGTTGGAGGACGTAAATTAAAAAAATGTTGCTGCTGAGCTGTGCCTGAGACAAAGTTGGCAACATACGAGTAATATTGACAGATATGCTTGGTTAGTTTGCCGTTTAGTAACCATGTGTGAATATCCTGATTTGAAAATAGTATCTATGGAAACATCTAATGTTATTAATTTAAAATGGGTGATTCATTACGTTTTAGAGGTGTATATTGATTTATTGGTAAGCAAAGTCTGAGTTTCCAGGTTAAGAGAATTAAATTGTTTAATTTTTTTTTTCCTTTGTTCCATTTGTACCCCGCCTTTAACTCCAGTGATCATATCGGCAGCCGTTCTCCTATGGAAAATATCAAAGGTGTTATCTCGTATTCGTTGGGTTTTAATCATTAGATCACGCACATTCGCAATCTCATTCATACTTCCAGACTCTGGGGAAAATGAGGAATTATCTTTGTCGGAGAAAGATGCCCACCGCCACCAACGGGAATTTTGAATTCTTTTAATTTAAACTTTGCAACTTAACTAAATTTAATATGGGGTTTTTAAGACATTCTCAAAGAGTAGTTTCCTAACGTTTTTATTCTGCACGAGCTGTAAAGAAGCTAATTTACTTTAATAATATCATTATTTTCCATTACATGACAATTAAATGACAGCCTGAGCATGAAAACACATAACGGTATGTTCTTTACTTATTACCACTTTGAATAATGCTGTCATTCGACCTTTGACCCACATATTCAAATAAAACATGTATCTTTATATTCAAATCACGTAGTCGTGAAGGAGAGTTAAGAAGCCTTTATTAAGAACGTTAACTCATCACTATGGATTAGTAACCATTGACATTTAAAAAAAACGTTAGTTAATTTTACATGACTTTCTGTACCCATTATCGTTCTGGCAGAAGCTTAATCTTCAATCTACTTCATGTTAATTGAATATAGGTCTGCAGGAATAATTTCACCACATATTTTTTGTAGAAAGAAGGTGAATATAAAAGGGCGGATCAAATATAATATAATATAAAATAATAAAATTTTAGACTGCCCTCTGCTTCGGCCCAGGGCACTGCTGCACAGGACAGTCCATTATGTATATTTACAGACGTGTTACAGTATGTGACTATTACAGAATAGTCACTTATTATTCCTTCCCTCTTTTTACAGTCCATATCTACTTGTTTTTTTACCTTACTTATAAACTGTCCTACGTTTTTATAATTTTTGCTTAAAACCTTGATTAAGATGACTCTCCTATTTATTTTTGATATTTGGCATTCTTTCCTCCACAACTCCGTTTCCTTAAAATTAAACAGTATATGTTCTACATCCTCTTTCTCCCCACACAATGGGTACTCGTCTTGCGAATGTCCATTTCTTTGACATCTTAATCTCCATATCCCTGCTCTTAACTATGCTAACTCCTTTCTTTCTTCAGTGCTCGTGCTATCTATAGGTATACCTCTCCCTCTCCCAGCTATCTTTGAATGGAATATAGAAAACAAGTGATCTCTTCTCTGCTGATTGACTAAACAGTTTCTGGATCTCCATGTCTTCAAATCTTATTATAACCCCTTTCCAAGAACCTATATAATTGGTTTCTCTCTTTCTCCAAATTTTACCCATATCATTATTTCCAAATTATTTCGTAAATTACTAACCCATCCTTTATTTGATAAACTTAGTTCTTGATACTCCAAGCATTGTTTCAGTATAATCCCCTCCTCTAAATTCAATACTCTATACCAATATTTTAGTGCTCTTTCTAAAACTAACCCTTTTCATGGAACTCTCCCCATTTCAATTAGAGCTAATTCATTTGCAGTTGATATTGGCAGCCCTAGAACTTCCTAACAAAACCCCTTGTGTACATAATCTAAAACTTCCCATCCCTTTTCCATATAGCAACTTCCATATAGCATTCGTGCCCCAACCACCGAATTATATGCCCTTTCTAACCATTTCATTTCCATTTCAGGTGTTTTATACAAACATTCTCTTACAGCTTGCCATTGCTGCCTTCCCTTTTTCCAGTGCACATTTCTTTTGCTTCTCCCATTTCCCTCCTGCTTCAATTTTCATTCCTAAGTAATTACATTCACGTACTACTTTATATTCTATTCCCTCTTTCTGCCACTTCTCATGTTTACTCAGTTTAGCACCTTTTTAAAAAACTACAATTTGGGTTTTAGCTCTATTAACATTTAGGCCCCAATCTACACAATATTTATCTATTTCTTGAACAGATATTTTAACTCATTTATAGTAATAGCACCAATCACCGAGTCATCTGCAAACAATAATGCAGGGATTTGTATATTATTAATTACTAGCAAGAAATTATTATTATTATTATTATTATTATTATTATTATTATTATTATTATTATTATTATTATTATTATTATTATTATTATTATTATTATTATTATTATTATTATTATTATTATTATTATTATTATTATTATTATTATTATTATTATTATTATTATTATTATTATTATTATTATTATTATTATTATTATTATTATTATTATTATTATTATTATTATTATTATTATTATTATTATTATTATTATTATTATTATTATTATTATTATTATTATTATTATTATTATTATTATTATTATTATTATTATTATTATTATTATTATTATTATTATTATTATTATTATTATTATTATTATTATTATTATTATTATTATTATTATTATTATTATTATTATTATTATTATTACTATTATTATTACTATTATTATTACTATTATTATTATTATTATTATTATTATTATTATTATTATTATTATTATTATTATTATTATTATTATTATTATTATTATTATTATTATTATTATTATTATTATTATTATTATTATTATTATTATTATTATTATTATTATTATTATTATTATTATTATTATTAATTATTATTATTATTATTATTATTATTATTATTATTATTATTATTATTATTATTATTATTATTATTATTATTATTATTATTATTATTATTATTATTATTATTATTATTATTATTATTATTATTATTATTATTATTATTATTATTATTGCTTATATTTTTCAATATATCATATATGAAAAAATTAAACAAAACTGGGCTTAACTTACAGCTTTCCCTTAGCCCTTTTTCCTGGTGTAAGTCCCTAGTTATTGCTCCTTCATATTTTATACAAAATGTGTTCTCTTTGTGTAACCCTTTTAGAGTGGTCACCATTTTGTTACTAATCCCTTCATTAATAATTTATACCATAGCAAATTCATCTCTATTCGATCGAATGCTTTCTTAAAATCAATAAAGGCCAAATATATTTTACGCTTTTTATATATTAAATACTTGTCCACTAGTGTTGTTATAATAAAGACATTGTCCATTTTTCTCTAAACTTTCCTATAATCCATTTAATATTCAGAAACAATATTGAATTCTTCAACCCATTTTTGGATCCTATCAACCAGTATTCCTGTAAAAATTTTACCCACATTAGACAACGGTGCTATTCCCCGATAGTTGTTGGGTTTATCCAACTCCCCTTTGCCCTTGATTATATTGGCTGTATAATTGCTTTTCTCCAACTTTTCGGTATATAACTATTAATTTTCATAGAGTTACACAATGATGTTAATTATCTAACTCTGTTCTCATCTTCGGACCATACTTTAAGAAATTCTCCTGGTATACCAACTATTCCTGGAGCTTTATTTCTCTTAATTCTTCTAACCTGGTTTATTGCTTCCACTCATGTTATATCCCTCTCTAATATTTCACTAAAGTTATTTTCTATTACTGGGATTATCCTCCCCTTGTTAGATTTTTCACATGTATATAAAATTGAGAAGTAACTTAACCACGGATCAAATATAAACTGGAATTACTTTTTAAAATTTATTGTAATAACAAACAAAAATGCTCACATACAGATTACTTTTATACATAATATCCTGCCTTCGATACACATTTTCTCCATTGGATTGGTAATTTTTTAATGTCATCCTTATAGAAAGAACGACGCGTGCGGAGCCAGTTGCGCAAGAACAGTTCACACTTGCGTCATCATCAAACTGCTGTCCGCCTAGGTGTTGTTTGAGAGGTCCAAATAAATGGTAGCAGCAAGGCGATAAAATCTGGACTGTGAGGACGGTGTTCCAGAGGTGCCCAGGTTTTCCCGCATTACAGTGGCAATATGTGGCCTCGCATTGCCATGGAGAAGAATGGCGCTTCGGATTGGTTTCCGGCACCGCTTGTTGCGATATGCAGCTTTTGCTGAATCCAAAATGCGACTGTACTAGTCTTCATTGATTGTCCTTTATTTGTGAAGAAAATCCACCATAAAACGCCTGCGGAGTCTCAAAGAAACGGTTGAAAGCATCTTTCCAGGATGGGCGTGTTTTGACCTTGACCGGACCTGCTTTGTCTCCTCGCTGCCACTCCATGCTTGCTTTGACTCTGGGGTGTAATGATTCACCCACGTTTCTTCACAAATTCAAGAAATCTTCTCCCACCTCCTATTAGCGATACAGGTCTCTCTGACAAACTTCCTGGCGTAACGTTTTTTGTTCCTGTTTGAGGGACGAGGAACCTACGTGGCAGAAAATGTTCTGTAATGGAGTTCATCTCGGATGATTGTTTGAACACTTCAGTAATTGATTCATAGGGAGATCCGCCTATCTTCTTTAATAATGTCACGAATCGCGACAATGATGTCTGCAGTAATGCTTGTCTGCGGTCTCCTCCTCGAGGTTCATTTTCTACAGCTTCTCTTCCCGCCAAAAATCTTTTAGAACACTCATACACTCCAGTCTTCAAAAGTGTTTTTCCCCAAACTATGTACAGAGCTGTCTCAAATTTTCCAAAGGTTTGGTGCCCTTTTTTGAAAGAAATCCGATGATGATGATGATGATGATGATGATGATGATGATGATGCGTTGCGCAACAGACGAGTGCACCTCTTGCTCACCCATGGCGTACTGAAACAGCCCCGTTCTCTGCGGTGCGTGAGCGCACAATACCCCTTCTCGAGATACCCCCATCAAATTACTGACAAAGTTTCTGCTCAAAATTATTACCAATAGCAGCGTTATATTAAAATGCCCGTTTATATTTAATCTGCCCTCGTATGTAGAAAACCAGGGAACCAATATAGGAAACAATTGAATGGTGATCACTTCAAAACATCGCAGTGTTTCACTGAAATTACTTTCTCATTTGCTATTACTTATTTTTATTTAACTTGTACAAACTCTTTTCACAAAATCTTATTTTTTCATTTAATTTTATTGTTTATCAAAGTAAACGTTTAAATATCCATAAACATTTTTGTAGTTAGTACAAGGGAGATGGTAAACTGAAATGACAATCATTTAAAAGGACGTCGATATATTCTGAAAATAAAACTCTATATTCCTTCTTATATGTTACTATATGTTCTGCCGCCCGTTCTCCGGCTCTGACATTTCTCGAGAAGGGGAAGCAGGCTGTTGCCAGTTCTTTAGCGGGAATTTCAAGCAGAGGAACAATGCGTATTTTAAATATTTCACGCATTTGCATATTTCACGAAGCAGTAGCCATATTATTATAGTAGGCCTTACGAATACTAAAAATCGGAATTCACGCACGCACAAAATAGCAAATAAAGTTCACCAGCGCAAGCAACTGATGCCACGTGGTGAAAACAAAATTAAGCTGAATTCGAAAGCCACGCCTAGCAGCGACAATGCTGATTGGCTCTAGCAGACAGTGTCAACTTCCTAACCACGACACCGGATGCAGAGTCTCCCAGTACTACCAACAGAAGCAGTTAGTGTGCATGAAAGGTGTGAACAAAATATTCGAATAGAGTGATGATTTAATGAATATCTTGCATGATAATGAAATTGCAAGTTGGATTTCAAAAGCTAATATACTCTTATATTTTGATTCTAAAGATAATGTTGAAGGTAGGTTTTCAATTGTTCATTACTGTACGTTGATACTATCAAAGTTTCCCCTCTGCCTCCTATAAACGCAAAATGTCAGAGCCGGAGATCCAACGGCCGTACTGTATACATATTTTCCTATGGAAAACCCTATTTTCACTTTTTAAGGGTATGTATGACTGAAATTTCATGAAAATCGTGAAAATAACGACTTTTTCTTATTTTAATTCTATAAAATAATTTAGACATTCCAGAATGTGAAAAATGCATAATTTGCCTCCGGACGCCATTTTTAAATGCTTATTTAAATGTCGGTGGCCTTTAAACTCTGTCAGAGTCACGCCCTCTTTGGCCTACATCCACATTCTTTGTCTGTTTTCCGTTCTTAAATTTTCAATTCAAGAAAAGAAAAATAAGGCTTTCAGACAAAATAGTTCCTAAAATGTTGCCAATATATCAGAGGCTGGCTTCTACAACATTACTAGAGAGGTGCAAAACAGGAAAAACACAGAATGCCAATGAATCTTTGCATCATGTCATATGGAATAAGTGCCCAAAGGAAGTTTTCATATCAAAACAAAAATTGGATCTTGCTGTTATTAAAAGCATCAGTGAGTTTAACATGGGTAGACTTAAGTCATTGGAGCTGCAGCGAAATATCAGAGGTGAAAGAGTATAGACTCAGCAAGGAAAACTTCAGTGCAGCGAGATCAGACTCGTATCCTGCAAAGCAAGAAGCGAAGTTGTGCAGAAGAAAAGCAACATCTAAAGAAGAAAAAGGTGGAAAAAGCAGCAACAGAGGAGAGGAAAAAGAAATCTGAGGGTCCAACCAATCAGCCTGGTGGAATTTAATGTGAGTTATGCAATCAAATCTTTAATCGCTGTTTTCTCAATGTTCATATTTTCAGCATTTTTCTTCCTGTAAAGTGCTCCTTGCGTTGCAGTTTTTGTACTACATTCATGAAATTTCCTACACAGGTTCAGAATATCATGAGGAATGCAAATTGCCCTAGGTTTTATTGTGAAATGTATATAAGCATATATTTTTAATTTTCAAACACAAAACTTACAGTTTTTTAGACAAAAAAAGAATATTTGTAAATTAAAAAATTTTTGTGACCTAAACTAAAGGAGACACAGAAAAACCCAGAGCAATTTCAAAAAGTATGTGTATTATGAACATAGGGTTAAAATATTAGACCAAAATTCAAAATATTTTGTCGCAAGGGACTTTTTAGTGACGTAACAAAAAACATACAAAATTTATCATAATTTCTAAACTGCTGGAGAAAAATGGTTTAAATTTAGGTTGTAACATGTTTACATTATACTACACCTATGGTGTAAATTTGAAAAAGCTAGCATTATTAGTTCAGAATTTGAAAATTTCAGTCATACATACCCTTAAGTCATTACTCTCATGAACACGTGTTACATCCCGTTCGATTTTAATTATTTCTTCAGCCTATTATGTATTGTTATTAAACAGGTTGCTGTTACATTTGTAGGGAACTAAGTCATGTTTTCACTGAAATAGTGTAATCTTATGTCACTACTGTGTTTTCGCCCACGGGGGAAGTACAAAACAATAAAGCTGCCGTATTATTGAACAAAGCGATGAACTAACACCAATATGTTCGATTTCCTATTCATAAACCAATTATTATTTATATGAGGGCTGTTCAATAAAGAATGATCATAATTCTTTTATGATCATAATTCTTTTGCGATCATAATTTTTTGCACTAAAATTCAATCTTATTATATTCTGTTAGCTTAATGCGAAACAAACACGCCGTAGTAGTTTCATTGTTGGTACTCCTGGTTCCCGCCTGAGAGAACCAGGCAAGGTCAGACATGTTCAGTATCGCCTACACTGCAATGGAGGAAACATGCAGTTAAAGTTGATGTTAGAAGAAGATCTAGAGTTTCCTTTAACGTAATCACTGCTGACGAAACTTGGCTACATCATTTTGATCCTGAGAGCAAACAGCAAAGCTCAATGTGGAAATCTACTTCATCACTAACCCCCCAAAAAGCAAAAGTAGTTGCTTCTGCTGGGAATGTTATGGTCATCTCATTCTTTGTTATTCATGGAATGGTTTATCAGCATGTTGTACCTGCACACACATCAGTAACTGGACAATACTACAGGGATGCTCTGAAGACATTGCAAGTCCATATCAGGCGCAAAAGACCACATTTCCATGAGACAGGCTGGATGCTGCACCACGATAATGCGCGGCCACATATTGCCAACGTTGTTGCTGAATATCTTGCAAAAATCAACGTGAAGTGCATCTGTCACCCTCCCTATAGTCCCGATTTAGCCCATGTGACTTTTTCTATTCCCTAACTTGAAGAAACGCCTTCGTGGGAGGCATTATCCATCATCAGAAGTAGTGGTGAAGGATGCGGAGGCGATTTTGAAGGATCTCTCAAAAAGTGGTTTCCAGCATGTCTTTGAAGACTGGCAGAAACGCTGGGACAAGTGCATCGCGTTCTGGGGAGGCTATTTTGAGTAGGGCCATCAAAATTATGATGATGAGTAAAGGTACGTTGGCAAAAAAAAAAAAAAGTGACCATTCTTTATTGAACAGCCCTAATAGTTAATTATGTACTCTACGTTTTGTTTGCAAGTACCACTATTTTATTATTACATGGATTAACGTAACTACCCTTTAAAGCTTTTATCTGCCTAGTTTTTACTGTCCTCACTTCTGCCTCTGTTAATATCTGAGGGCTTTGGAGTGCCCGAAACCTACAGATGAGTTCCGTTCCTTTCTTAGCACCTTCTTGTGCTCCTTCAGAATTCCCATATGATCGGGCACCCAACTCTGCTGAAGAGAATTGCGGATAGCTAGTACCGTTGGAGACTCACTTTAACCAAGTGTTTATCGAGGGCCTTCAGGCCTCGTGGACTATCAGAGAGCATAGAAATGAGATGTTGTACACTTTAACTGCCCTGCCGCACATTTTGCACTTAAGGATATCTTTCTCTATCCCCATTGTGTACAGGCGTTATCTAACACTCCTTATCCAGTCAACTCACCATGAGTCGTGTCTGCTTTGTTGAATTTCAAAATTGCAGGTTTCTGAGCGTGGTTTAGGAACCATAAGCACATATATAACAACTTTACTAGTCAATAAATGCGAGACTGGGAATCTATACCACGTAACCTTGTTGCTCTCCTTTACCCTGTGTAGTATTTCTTGTCAGTCCTTGATATCGCATGATTATTACCTTAGACTGGTCACAAACCACTAACAAAGTAGACTTTTGTATGCACCGCATTACATAAAAATCTCTTCCAAGTAATCAGTTTGCTATTAACACTCATTCATACTATCAATTTCTCGCCTGGGGTATTAAACAGCAGTGAAGCTCTAATTATCTTGTTAACATGTAATTTTTATTTCATTTTATATATGTGCATGTTAGATGAGACGTACGTGTGATTTACAAGGTAAAGTAAAGGTGCACATCGAAGGTCTGCTTGTAAGATTGTAGCGGATAAAATCATAGCTCAAGATTTTTAACGCCAATGAACCAGGGTTCTAGGGAAAGGAAGGTCATCATAGAATTAGAAAGATAGGTGCATTTCCTACATTGTTCAGCATCTTCAAGGTTAATGTCCTTGGAGAGTGTAGCTATTTAGTTTATGAAATCATACCTATATCAGTTAGGGAATGGAATTATAAGGCTACGGACTCCATCTGGTATAGGTATCCTTTTAGTTAGTTATGTTGTGCTAAGAGATATTTGTTCTTAGAATAACTTAACTGACAAATTACTATACTATATTTAAAGTACAAGTATCTTATTCATACTTCATTTCAGCCAATCTTATAATCCATTTTACATACTAAACAAACTTAAGCTAAACTTGTGTATCTCTAGTAAATTAGGAAAATGTATTTCACCTTCTTATTCCTCTAAATTTGAATTCATATATTTTAAAAGATGCGCGAACATGTGTGTGTGTGTTTTGTGTGAGCAGATTACTCTCAAACGAAATACCTTATAAATACAAAACTTATATTTTAATTTTCGGATGTAGCAAACATGCGACACCAATATTTTAAAAAAATCACCAAGGTCTATACAAACTTTTACATGGAAAATGTGTCGAGTTATTTTTTAAAACATACCAAATTAATTATACGTTTAAAATGTTTGCGTGCAATAAATATTGCATTTTATGGAAATCTATAATGTATGTGTAACTTTATTTCCACTTGTCTGTTCTAATATAAAATACACTAGTATTGTATAATATTAATGAAGTATTAAAAGTTAATTTTTTTCTAATTTACGTCCTTTAACTTTTTAAGTCATATCGGACGAAGAATGGAATGGGTGAAATGATGCTCAAATGGTCCCAGGGTCCATGGAGCTTATAATTATCCGACATTCGTCTTTTAGGATAGGGAAAACCCCGGAGGAAACCTTACCCAGGTAACTCACCATTACCGAGATTCGAACTCGGGAGCTCGTGAACGTGAGACAGACATGTTACCGAGGCAGGCAGTTAAGTATTATTCAGTAGGAAATATCCATAATTTTGCTCCCAGTACTTGTAAAAATTGATATAAAATGATGTAAACTTCGAGACTTATTACAAATAAATATAGGCGTTGCTAATCAGAGCAGTTTTCGGTACAAATAACAGAAGATCTTCCGCAAATCTTTTGCTACCCTTAGCGTAGTTTACAATTTCTCTGGAGTAGAAAGTTCTCCCACAAAAATTGTTTTGATGCCGTTAGAATATACAAATTTATAGAAGGAAGCAATGAAGCAAAGCTTCAAATGATATAACCAATGGGAAGGCAGAAATAATGACTTGGGTTAGAAAAATTTGGCACCTTTCCATGGGTGTAGAAAAGTGTGTATTGGGGTGAAATTTAGGTACTTTGGCGAAGTCTTGGGCAGGGTGAACCAGTGTCCCTCGTAGCAGCACCAACCGGCGCTATGTAACTGGCATTCAGTGAAACCCTAGGTGCATCCGATAATACTCCCCGTAAGGGAGGGGATCCATCCCCTTCATCTTCCGTGGTGCGGGCGCTACGGACCCCTAGCACTCGCGATACCTCTGATGTTACTATAGGAACCTCGGGCCGAACATTCGAGCCCCTCCTTGATTGGGAGTTGTTCGGATTGGTTTGGACTCGGGGGGACAGTGGTTCCCGATACCCGTGGGAGATCGGGTAAGTCTCCGGGCAAGGTTGAGGGGAGTCATATATTCCCGCGTTCTAGCCTGCATAGCTAGTAGAAGGTGTGCTAGATCACCAGGTCTAATCGGTAGCCTTCTCCTTTGGGATTGAAGCGAGTAATTGGCGTATCCACTTTCATCCCGTCTTGAGTCCATAGGACCAGATGGGGGCTTGTTAGTCTCTAGGTATTGTCCTGTGGAAAGCCCCATGGAGGTGCTGGGCGCCCTTTTGGGACAGCTCAGTAACTCCCTGTGCATTAGAGGGGAGGTCAGTCTTTACTTTTTGTGAATTGTTCTGGTAGATACCCTCGAGCTCATATATATATACAGGGTGAGTCACCTAAAACTTGCACCGTAAATATTTCTGAAATGGTATGTGCTATTGATATGCGGTTTTCACGGAATTGAACTATAGGCAGGGGCTCGCATTTTCAAATGATACACAGATTTTTATAATTTTTAGAAAGTGTATTTATGTACAAAAGTTACATTTTTTTAAATGGAACAATGCGTATTGACATTAAGAAAATAAAAGTAGAATAAATTAGAATGTCAATGGTGTTTTTTGCACGATTCTAATGTAAGTAGTTTACGAGAAATCGTCATTTGAAAATTGAACGCACCGGCAGTTGTTTGTTCCATTCAGTTGCTTAGTTGCTAGGCTAGGATGTTGTTATGTTTGTTTACAATGTGTTTTGTCTACACTGGCAGTTATTTTGTGATAGTTGAAGCAGTAGGACGTGCTTGGAAGATGGTATTTACCAATGCAGAAAAAGCAGATATGTTCATAGTTTATGGTGAATGTAGAAAGAATGCAGTTCTTTCTTGTACAGTGTACTTGGAAACATATCCGAATAGACGTCAACCATCTCGTCAATTATTTGTGAACCTCTTCAACCAATTACGTGAAAGTGGTAGTATAACGTCTAGAAAACGCACCAGAAACAAACGAGCAACTGGAGAGCAAGGAGAAATTAATGTTCTAGCTGCTGTTGCAGTAGATCCCCACATTAGTTCTCGTGCAATCGCACGAGGAAGCGGCATCAGTCAAAGAAGTGTAATCCGCATCCTCCATCGTCATAAGTTCCATCCGTATCACATCTCTCTCCATCAAGTGCTGCATGGCAATGATTTTGAGAATCGTGTGAACTTTTGTACATGGGCATTGAGACATGATACTCCAAATTTGTCATGTCTCTTGTTCACTGATGAAGCAACATTTACTAATCATGGCCAAGTAAATCTAAAAAATATGCACTATTGGTCTGTTGACAATCCTCGTTGGCTGCGTCAGGTAGAACGTCAGCATCCATGGAGAGTGAACGTGTGGTGTGGAAAGGTGAACCATCACATCATTGGCCCTTTTTTCATAGAAGGAACACTGAATTCACAGAAGTATCTCAACCTCCTAACAGACGATCTTCCACAGATGTTAGAAGACGTTCCCCTTCAGACTAGGAGGAATCTGTGGTATCAACATGATGGCTATCCGGCCCATAGTGCACGAATTACTACAGCTTATCTTCAAGGATTGTTTCAAAATCGGTGGATTGGACGAAGGGGACCTGTACCTTGGCCGGCCCATTCACCAGATTTGACTCCTTTAGATTTTTTTCTGTGGGGGAAGCTGAAAGACACTGTCTACAAGGACATACCAACTACACCAGAAGATATGAAACGGTGTATTACTGCTGCCTGCGCTGAAATTTCCACTGAAATGCTAGAACGTGCACAGCAATCTTTACATACTAGACTGGAAGTTTGTATTGAAGCTGGTGGTGCTCATTTTGAACACAGGCTTTGAGGGTACAGTTCTGTTTACTTGTCAGAATCCTCATTTTTCTTCATTCACTTGTTTTTCTTTAGTTTGTCCTAGCCATTGTCCCGTTTTGTACAAATGACGATTTCTCGTAAACTACTTACATTAGAATCGTGCAAAAAACACCATTGACATTCTAATTTATTCTACTTTTATTTTCTTAATGTCAATACGCATTGTTCCATTTAAAAAAATGTAACTTTTGTACATAAATACACTTTCTAAAAATTATAAAAATCTGTGTATCATTTGAAAATGCGAGCCCCTGCCTATAGTTCAATTCCGTGAAAACCGCATATCAATAGCACATACCATTTCAGAAATATTTACGGTGCAAGTTTTATGTGACTCACCCTGTATATCAATTTCATAACCATTACAGGCCATACAGATACTCATCGAGGTGAACCTGAGATCAGAGCGCCTCCTTAACTAAACGTCGACGAGCACGGTGAAAGACCACAGATCATCGCTTCGACGACCGGGGGAACGAGGTACCTTCAAGAGGATGTGATATGTGTCAAGACTGGTCCAAACTTGATATAAAGGTCTGGGAGAGAAATAGACAACGATAGTGAGACATATGACCGTTCATTTTGTAAGATAATGGTCATCTTTAATTTGTATACCTTCTCTGACCCAAAGGGCATCTATTTCGCTACCACTGTCTCTGCCTCTTTTTTTGCCAGACATTGGAGTAGTGTGACTCCCAGTATAGTGAAGTAGCTTCATTCATAGGTTGAAAAATTCTTGAATTAAATTATTTTACTTATAATGTTTATACCTACAGGTTGTTTAAAAACGACTCCGAAAAATATAGCCATTTCGTAGTTTATAACTTAGCTAGCCCGAATTTCGGTGTCGCAGCCTCGAAATTCCTTTAGGTATAATTTTATGCAGCATTAAATATTACGTTATTTTGTGATTTGTGCAGTGCAGGAACCACTGGTGTGCGAAGTTGTTATTGGGACGCACCAGCCACAAAACAAAAGCATTGCTCCTTGCTCGTTATCAGTGACCCTAGCCTCGCTTTCAGGTAATGGGGCAAAGGGCAGTTACTTGTGAAAAAGAGGATAATGACTCGGACAGTTCCAAGGTTGCTCATTTTGCTAGGATCTTACTTATACAGTACTTTCAACCAGTTACTGTAAAATCAGCAGCTTCCCTTTCAGTTACAAATTCTTTATTTAGCATTATTAAACACAGTGAAATAAAATGCTTGTCTCATTGCATAAGGCATTTAGTTTTGGTTAACTTTAGCTACAATTCTTCGATATTGTTCTCTGTTCTGTTTATCATTTCATGCTTCCATCCTCAACCTCACTAACATTAACCTCCCTCTAAAAGGTTTAAGTTTTATATGTCCACCAGCTTATTTGCCATCATCGCCTGTTATAACGGAATGTTGGAACATGCTTAACACCTATAAACAAATAACGAAGAAATAGTTTCTTTATTGCGGTTTCATAAGCCAAATACATTTTTAATAGTAGCAAGCTACCGATGAGTATGTCGGTATGTTTACGAACAGCTACAGCATGCGGCACGGTATATCACCTACCTGCGATTCCTCCGATAGCGTAAGGCACGTGGCGTTACTCCTGTCACTGCCTAATCCTAGGTCATTCTGGGGCGTTTATTTAATGCGGCTCTATTGGCGGTAAAAACTATCTATATATCGCACAGAAGCTGAGCTATATATATTCGTTCGAAGTCGTTTTGAAACACCCTGTATAACCACTACACATATCATAAATGCGGACAATAACACTAAGAAGTTTCGAGGTATTCGTTATTAGTTTTGAACTTAGCGAACAGTTTCTACTTGTATCTGTGACCATGTAAATGATTTGATATTTAAGAGTTGTTAGAATTTTATGCCTCATTCATACAATGAAATATCTAATGATAATTTTTGTGCAAAAACTGAACGCCACTATCCATAAAAAACAAAATGATAAGCGTTTGTGAGGAGATTTAATAACAGAACCAATAGAAAAAGCATGTACCTTTAATATAACATACCAGATTTCGTCACGTTTTGTTAGTTGTAATTTAATAGCTCTTTTGTCAGGTTTGATTATTTGGTAAGAATCTGCAGCGTTCCACGACTTACGCCGCTGAGCAATGAAGTCCTAACACGTCTCTCTCTCTCTCTCTCTCTCTCTCTCTCTCTCTCTCTCTCTCTCTCTCTCTCTCTCTCTCTCTCTCTCTCTCTCTCTCTCTCTCTCTCTCTCTCTCTCTCTCTCTCTCTCTCTCTCTCTCTCTCTCTCTCCATCTGTTTCTCTCCCACTACACTTTGAAGTTATTTCCAAACTAACGCGCGTCACATCCAGAAAGAACAGTCATGAAGGGTACACTGATATAACAGACATACCCCTCTATAGCCCGCCTCGGTAGCGTAGATGGTAGCATGTCTGCCTCACGTTCAAGAGGTCCCGAGTTCGAATCTCGGTTAGGGTGAGTTACCTGGATAAGGCTTTTCCGGGGTTTTCCCTTATCCTGATAGACCAATGTCGGGTAACTCTAAGCCCCGTGGACCCCGGACGCATTTGAGCATCACTTCACCCATTTCACTCATCGTCTGTTATGACAACGTTGGAGGACGTAAAGTACAAAATAGAAAAAAGAAAAAATACCGCTCTATAGGACAAGTGGCCTTATGCGTCTCTTAAAGTTATTCTAAAAATTCCTGTTTATTAAAATGAATGTGTCCATTAGCTTACAATACAAAATTAGAACCTTATTCATTATTATTCATACAATAAAGCGTTATCAAACTAAAGAACTAATATATCTTTATAAACTTGCACTAAAAGAACATACAATAATTACACTTACAGGTTTTATAGCAAGTAAATATAATATTCCTTGAATTGAAACTGTTGGCTTACTAATTATAATTATTAAGATCTTTTGGGTAATTTACTCTAATTAGAGTAAAAGATCTCTCTTGCACTATTTTGCAGAAAATATAAATCAAACAATTTGTTTATTAAAGCAGTGGCTTTTAGTGTTGTTAAAGGGCCCCGAATGGATTAGGAACGAATTTTTATGTAAATTTATATCTGTTCATATAAAAAATTATATTAAATTTGTTTAAAATTTTAAGTTATGTATATTTCTAAAATTTTAGAAATGTTTAAAATGTTTTGTAATTCACCCTTCAATTGGGGTAAGTTGAATTTGGTATGTATATATGTATGTGCGTGTGTGTGTGCGCGCGCGCGCGCGAGTGCTAAAATTATGAAATAGTCCGTTTTTCCTTAAAAATCTGTTCAGAAATTCCTTCTCGTAATTGCACACAGCTGTGTACCAACATTGGAGTACACTTCTATGAGTGCGTGTGTTGCAGAGACAAATAAGAAGAGGCCTGGAGATTGCTTGGCCTTACCTTGTATTACCTGTCTGACGAATAAGTGCAGTTGTTTGGGTAGGTCGCTGTTGTAGCATGCTCGGTTTAGACAAGTCAGACAAGGCGGGGATACAGTGCAATATAGTTTCATTATCAATACACCAGCACAGCCTATTAACACGACGCATTTTTTTTCTTGCGAAATCGATATACCATGTCTAAGTAATCTTCAGAATGTGTACTTCTACCTTCAAAGGGGTATTTTCTTTATCAGCATTCAGAAGTTTACGTACTGAAGGAATTTCTCTTTTCTGTGCGGAGAACTCGAGAAAAGATGTACATGCAACAAATTGTTCAAGCTCACTGTGTAGGGGGAGAGGACATACCCTCCTTGGTTGTGCAGAGCGTCCCACGTTGATCTGGGCATGACCAAATATGATAAATCTACCATGTCTATGTCTAGTATTCGCACATGTTTTTTAGAATTTTTATCGCCATATCAGGACCATTTTGTAATTTATACTGATGGCTCCAAAAACTCAAATGGTATTAGTTGTGCTTACGTGTGTGGAACCGAACCGTATACATTCGGATTCCACAATAGCACTTCCATTTTTACTGCAGAGCTTTATACAATATACCGGGCATTTTACACGTACATAGATGAAAGTTGGGGGGACTGTTTAATCCTGAGTGATTCCCTCAGTGCACTTCAAAGCCTACGGCAGCTGTACAACTGCCACCCTATTGTGCAGCGTATCCAGGATGCCCTCCACGTTTTACACGCTTCTGGCGTTAGCGTGGTGTGTGCATGGATCACTGGTCACGTAGGCTTGCGGGGGAATGAAATGGCGGATTCGGCAGCCAAGATGGCTACCATGACGCCCAGGGTTTAAGTACCATGTGTGACATCGGAAGATTTTAGGGCCGAATTACGGAGAGCTGTGCTAACCTGCTGGCAGGAAGAGTGGTCCACTCTCCGCTATAATAAACTTAGAACTATAAAAGAACTTCCGACTCCCTGGGTTACCTCCTGCCGGTCATCTCGTCGCGAAGAGGTGAGTTTGGCTCGGTTGCGTATTGGGCACTGCTTTTTTACCCATAGTTTTCTCTTTAAAAAGGAGCCTGGACCACTGTGTTCGTTTTACAATGATGCGTTATCTGTGCGACACGTGCTGCTAGAGTGTTTTCACCTAGCAGACCGTAGGACCTCTCTGCAGCTGCCGGCCAGCTTTGCAGAAATGCTAGCGGGCGATGACACAGTGGTGCAGAAGGTTTTTAGAGTCTTTTCCAAACTAGAATTTAGGATTTAGTGAAGGAATTTTTAGTAAGTTTTGATTGTTTGCTTGTTTTTTATGTGTGTATGTGTGTGTGCAGTTTTAATAGGTTTATTTATAAATAGATAGTTTTTAGAAATGTTTATATCTGGCTTTTGCCATGACTTGTTTTGAAGGGCGCTGATGACCGCAGTAGTTGAGCGCCCTTATTCACATCATCATCATCATCATCATCATCATCATCATAATCATCACCATCATCAATGAGTAGGAACTCTGCTGGAAGTGGACGATGTTTACCAAATATTGAAAATTTTTCTTCCGCACACTTTGAATGTTGAACCTCTTTGACTATATTGAGCACAGTTCGTTCCCTTTTCCCCCACAGCCGTTGCTGCAGTGGGAATTGTTTATCAGAATGATGTTACAGAGCTGTAACACGTTGAATATTAATTTTCTATCTTGTGAGCATATGACTGCACGTTGTTGTATGCGTTTTGACTTAATTCGAACTCATCCATTGTAAGAGACTCGACTGCTGCATTTCACTTTTGCCGAACTGTAAGGGAATGATAACGTAAACCACTTATCCGTTTTTATGCAAGCTTCCACTGATATTTTTAAGAGAAGGTAAGATAGCGTAAAGGGAGGTATTTTCATTACTTTGGCAATTTCGTGATACTTTTTCGCAGGGATGTCACAGAAATGCCAGTTGGTGTTAACTCGTCTTTCACTGTTGGTAGTTGACATATTTGTTCCTAGAGCTCAGGAGCACGTTAACACCAACTGGTTTCTCTGTGACATCCCTTAGAAAAAGTATCACGAAGTTGCCTATGTCACGAAAGTACCTCCCTTTACCCTACTGCCTTTTTATATTTTTTTCTTCTTTATGTTTTATTTTTTAAAGTAAACAATCAGAATTACAAAGGGGAAAGGTAGAGTGGGAGATCATGGTTTCCTTTATGTATTCATGTTTAGTTACATTTTGTTGTAACATTTTAGAAAGAAACGGCGTGCACACCCGCGCGAAAGTTAGCAAGTGAGATTCAGCTGATCACTTAACTCGGTCCACACATCATAAAATCTACGCATTTTGTATCGCTCTGCTCTAAGCCACTTTCTGAACACAAATAAATTGGGATAAGCGACACTCAGGCAATAATGGTGGAAATCCATTATCAACCACATTTGAGTCCGTGCAGTGTTGCCTTTCTTAATATTCCAGGAGAGAATTACTGACACTGCCGTATATTCTTCCAGTAGGGGAGGGAATCCGTCCCCTTCAGCTGTTGTGGTGCGAGCGATGCGGACCCTAGCACTCGTGGTAGCTCTGACGCTACTAAAGGAACCTCGGGCTGAACTGCCGAGCCCCTCCCGTAGGGGGAGTTATTCGGATTGGGTTGGACTCGAGGTGGCAGTGGTTCCCGATATCCGTGGGAGATCGGGTACGTCTCCGGACGGGGTTGAGGGAAGCCATATATTCCCGGGTAGTAGCCTGCATAGCTAGCAGAAGGTGTGCTAGATCACCAGGTGGCTCCGCCGAGGTTAATCGGTAAACTTCCCCTTTGGGGTTGGCGCGCGTAAGTGGCATATCCACTTCCATCCCGTCTTGTGTTTTCGGACCAGATAGGGGGGGGGGGCTTGTTTGTCTCTAGGTCTTGCCCTATGGAAAGTCCCACGGAGGCGCCGGGCGCACTTCTGGGACAGCTCGGTAACTCCCTGGTCTTGAGAGGGGATCGGTCTCACTTTGTGAATGCTGCCCTGGTAGATACCTCGCAGTATATATATATGCTTCCAACCAGCACGCCGATTTTATTTTTAGTCCATTTCCATATCTCAGATACATTTTTGCAGGTGGTCATTTTGTGTATCTGCGTGTCCACTTTTCTACAACGTTTACACCATGGGATTGTTGCTAAATTATGTTTACATTTCTTTAATTCCGTGGGGATTATTTCATTCACAAAGAAGTACACGGACACCCTCTATTCAAGTGGAACGTAGGTGTTTCGAAAAATTTTCCATATGCGATCCCGTGGAGTATTTAGATATTTTGCAACAATTGCTGGCACAGACAAATGCTCCTTTATCAACTCCATGTACAAGTGTTTGGTCTTAAGGCATCCTGACTCCGTTGTAATCAAAGACTATAAATGCTGATAGTCCTTTACTACCTGCTGAAATTCACAAGGTGTGGTCGTCTCTGAGGACGTCAGATAATAACAAAACTCCATGTCCGCCGTTGGCCAATCTGCGTTCATTCTTCAGAGAGGATATACTTGCAATCCGTAACAAAACTCCCCTCACTTGGAGAATGTGCTATGACACATCAATTTATAAACAAAGGTGGTTCATAATAATGCATGAAGTAAAACATGGTGAAACAATGTAATACAGCAGAATTTATAATCATCATATTTCGGACATTTATTTCTATTAGATCGCTAATACTGTTTGTACAAAAATGCTTATTTGATACATTATTATAGACCATTAATGCCATGCTGTATTACAACAGGAAACAGGCTGACTTATCTGAATAAGGTTTCTTTCTTTCCGGGGGTTTCCTTTATCTTGAAAGATGAATGTCTGGAAACTCTAAGCTCTGCGGACTCTGGGTTCATTTAAGCATCATTTCACTAATTTCATTCATCGCCCAATATGACTTAACGTTGAAGGCCATAAATTATGAAAAACATTTTTAACGGAGATTGTTCAAGTTTTTATACTCTGCCAGACAGGTGCTAATTTTGCGGTGTAATATATGGGCGTTCTTTCCATTAGTTAATGTGGTGTCTAATGAAAATCCTTCAATTATTATTTTTCTCTGGCAAAACTTGACTGCTTGGAAAATTCCGAGTCACCTGTGTCTCTTTCTAACGCCACTCCTTTATATCATAATTCCTCTGGTTTTATGTTATATTCAGAAAAGGGTAGAAAGAAGGAAGAGTGTATAGGAGATGGAGGAGGGAGAGCGGAGGGGAATGGAAGGACAAAGAGAGAGAAGGGAATTCCTATAGTTCATGAAAATGCCACGTGGAGACTTGCCTGTTCCGATAGGTTCCAACTATATTGTAATAATAGCGTTATATGCAACTTATTTGATGTCACTTGGTGAACCAAACAGTCTCAGTTGTTCAGGCGCTGGACTACTAACGTCACCGATTCAAACCATTATGTTTAAATATGGTTAAAACTAAAAGTAGATTTATTGGTTATAAAAGATCTGTGATCTCTGACAGCTTGGTTAACAAAGAATAATGTCCCACAGATAAACATCTAAAATTAGAATATTAACATCAACTTTGGAAAGAGCTTTTGTAGCTATGCTACTTTTAACGTATGTAATAGTGCTTTTATAAGTGTTATTTCACAACCCGAAGGAGTATAATCGCTAATTCATAAACCCTTTCCATAGAAACCTCATAATAATATTTTCAAAATTCCGTTATAAAAATGTACTGCAGCTAAACCCTGTTAGGGGTGAGTACGCAATAAAACACTCTGACTGTGCACAGCTTGCCAGCACTACGGATGGACCGACAGTTATTTCACACTAAATTGGAAAGTTAAGTAGCATTTGAAACACTTATTGCTAACAATTGTTAGTTCTGACCACAGATTTTGACTAAGATTCATTCAACGTTGGTTCTTCTTATAAAAATATTATCTATAGTTTGTTCAATTGCATTTCAAGTAAATAAATGAATCAATAAATCAATCAATAGCTCAATAAATAAATAAATAAATAAATAAATAAATAAATAAATAAATAAATAAATAAATAAATAAATAAATAAATAAATAAATAAATAAATAAATAAATAAATAAATAAATAAATAAATAAATAAATAAATAAATAAATAAATAAATAAATAAATAAATAAATAAATAAATAAATAAATAAATAAATAAATAAATAAATAAATAAATAAATAAATAAATAAATAAATAAATAAATAAATAAATAACTAAATAAATAAATAACTAAATAAATAAATAAATAAATAAATAAATAAATAAATAAATAAATAAATAAATAAATAAATAAATAAATAAATAAATAAATAAATAAATAAATAAATAAATAAATAAATAAATAAATAAATAAATAAATAAATAAATAAATAAATAAATAAATAAATAAATAAATAAATAAATAAATAAATAAATAAATAAATAAATAAATAAATAAATAAATAAATAAATAAATAAATAAATAAATAAATAAATAAATAAATAAATAAATAAATAAATAAATAAATAAATAAATAAATAAATAAATAAATAAATAAATAAATAAATAAATAAATAAATAAATAAATAAATAAATAAATAAATAAATAAATAAATAAATAAATAAATAAATAAATAAATAAATAAATAAATAAATAAATAAATAAATAAATAAATAAATAAATAAATAAATAAATAAATAAATAAATAAATAAATAAATAAATAAATAAATAAATAAATAAATAAATAAATAAATGCATTCATACATACATAAGTAAATAAAAAAATCCTTCCGTCCGTCCGTCCATCCATCCATACGCCCGCCACGGTAGCGCAGATGGTAGCATGTCTACCCACGTTCAAGAGGTCCCGAGTTCGAAACGCGGGTGAGCTACCTGCACAAGGTTTTTACTTGGGGTTTCCCTTATCCTGAAACACGAATGTCGGGTAACTAAGCTCTATGGACCCTGGACTTATTTGAGCATCGTTTCATCCATTCCATTCATCGTCCGATATGACAACGTTGGAGAACGTAAATTACAAAAAGTATATAAATACACACATGCATCAATCAATGAATCAAGAAAACAGACGGCATACGCCACAAAGAACAGTAGAAATGATATACTTAGAGCAACTCATAGAGCACATAGAGCAA
>CM060955.1:110790455-110792955 GCA_030765055.1 Mantis religiosa | reverse complement strand
GTAAACAATAAAATAATTCTCTCTGAGTCCCAGAGAACACTCGGCATAACCTTGTTAGCTGACAAAATTGACTTTGTCTTTTTTGGAGTTGCTTCACCTGGCGCTATCCTCTGTTTTGACTATGATTTACTTTCTGGAGTGTACTGGTTTATCCAAGTTTCATCCATGCTAATAGGCTATCTTGAAAATTGACTTGGATTTTTACGATAGAGCTCCAAATTCTTAACAGAAACAGAAATCTTTTGATCAGGTGTCAACAAACGCGGCACCTATCTTGCACAGACCTTTCGAAAGCCTAAAACATTACTTAAAATATTACCTGCTAATGCTTTTGACAGGTTTGCAGCCTCTTCTATCTCAAACAACTTTAGTCTTCCAGCACTAAACGATGAATATTTTCAACAATCTCTGGAGTTATGACTTGCACGTGGCGTCCAGAGCGAGGTTCATCACCAGTGTCGTACGTCCCATTTTAAACTCTGCAACCCACCTTTTAATCATTGTATACGAAGGGGATGTGTCTTTCAAGGATAGGATGCCTATGACAGAAAATGTGAAATTCTGAACTAACAACGCTAGCTTTGTAAGATTTATACCACAGATATAACTTAGTGCAAATATGATACAGATTAAATGCTATCCATTTAACTTTGATAGTTTGAAAAATATGGTCAAATTAATATATTTTAGTAACATCACCTAAAAAGTCCCTTGCGACAAATAACCCCCATTTTGGTCAAATATTTTAACAACAGATTCCCAATACATCCGTTTTTTTTTTTTTTTTTTTTTTTTTTTTTTGCAATTTACGCTAAGTTTCTCTGTGTCTCAATAACTTAAGGCTCCAGAAAATTTAAAGCTATGAATATGGCTTTTTATGCCCAAAATTTCAAAATTTTGTGTTTTGAAGTAAACAAAGTGTGCCTAAATGCATCTCACAATAAAACCCAGGGAAATTTCTATTCACTGTCTCTCTATGAACGTGTGTAGCAAGTTTCATTAGCCTAACTTCAAAACTGCGACGTAAGGAGCATCTTATATTATGAAAAATGCTGAAGTTTTCAATAGCGAGAAAACAAGGATAAACAATTAGAATTAATATCTAACACTACCATTCACATAAATTTCAAACTAGATTAGAGCATTTAAAAATGACTTGCGGATCCTGTATAAGGATTCTTTGCATTCAGGAAGACTTACACTATTTTATAGACTAAAAGAGAAAAAAGTTATATACATATCCTTAAACTTTTCAAATGGAAGTATTTAATCACAGCTTGTTTTTTCTAAATGCTCCGTTTTCGTGAAACCTCTACAGTTGTCTTCTTTAAAATGCTGTCATTCAAAAACTAAACAAGCTCTTCACCTGTAAATATGGATAAATAGTCTAGAGTTAAACTATATAATGTTATCCGCCAAACTGGCCCAGTGGCGTCATCTCTATGTGAGATCCGGTACTTATCAGCCGTCCCTCGTATACACAAGTCAATAAAATTAGAATCATTAATCTGATATGGAAATGAAAAATTAATTCCTATAAGTTTTGTCATTCATTTAACCCCTTGGCGTTTGATAAGACTTTTTCATATTATGGACTTTTTATTTTGTGCATTCCATACACACTTACATTCGGTATTCTTCCATTCTAAAGCTTATGTACGTATTCACGGTTCTTTGTAACTGACATGCAACTTACATTGACGCCATTTAATAAGAAAAGCAGTCTCTGCGAAACTTGTCCCCAAAATTCTTGCAACTCTGAAGCGTAAAGCCGTGATCACGGGAAACCCGAACAACTAGACTGAAAATAAATTTGCGTCAATAGCAGAAAGGCTACTACGAAATGGCCCATTTTTAAAATTTTCTGCTATTAGGAGAATTAAACGTAGGCACGTGCATCGATTAAAATCCTGTTAGAAGGCGTGGAAGTGAAAGATGGACTGGCTTTGACAAAGTGTGCCAAGGTTAGCTACAGATATACACACATTAGAGGTCAATGGGACCTCACTTTCCTGTCGTGTTTACCAGTTAAGTAGGGTTTAATGTTTACTTAGCGCAGTACTTCATTATTACGCTTATCATAATGCAGGTAAATAAATTACTGCACGCAATGTTCCTGCAGTGTTATCCAATACATAAAGTCAGAAATTCATTCTCGTATCAAAACCGTGTTCATTCACTACAGTGGCATCCTCTTTGGAATAAAAAGAAGGAGCATGCTGATCGTAAAATAGCTAATTTAGATGACGATATAACATTCATAAAATATACAAATCCTTAATTAAATGTAAATAATTTAAATGTTCTTCACATCTAGCAATATTTTTTAAGAAAAGATCAACACAGAAATAAAGGCGTTCTTGTTTAAAATTTAATATTTAAAAGACTCGACATAGAGATTGACGCTACATTGACAACTGTTCCATTAAAAGAATATTGCAGAATCGAGGTTTAAACTGTACGACTTATACTAAATTTGGTGGAAATTACGTCAGTAGCC
>CM060955.1:110721478-110789455 GCA_030765055.1 Mantis religiosa | reverse complement strand
CCTCCTATTCTGGCGTGTGCTGTAAGAACGGACATTAAACACAACTAAAAAATAGGCGTCATTACAAGCAAACAAGAGATAATCCACTAACCTTTTTTTCAGCATTTTAGAGAACATGTACTACTTTTTGGCATTCGATTGGGAAACTATACAAAAATAGTATACGTAAGAAGTACGTATTGTTTGGAATAGAGCATACGAAATATGATTCACTTCGTGCGATATTGTTAATGACGACATTTGTGAATACACGTGTACATAGATCTCAACAGTTCAGTTACTAATTGTAGCGAAATTCTACTTTTCTTCCAACACGATCATTTAGTTCCACTGGGTCTTTCAAGGACAAAACGCTTAGGGTTTTACGCGCATTATAGCAACAGGATATGGAATAAAAACATCCTCAGTTACCAACTACCTTTTGGTGCGTTTTAAGACCATTATCGTATTTACCAAGGGTGATTATGATTTCTCGGTTGTTAATGTGTGGTAGTATAAAATAACATCGAGTTTACTCAAAATAAGAGAAATTATCCTCTTAATTTAAGCACATTTTTACACCCTAATGCAAGACAAAAGTTATTTATTATTTAAATTACCATAGTATCTGTATGCAGAAGAGGTGCACTGGGGAAGTACAAATACATGGGTATGTGGGAATCCAATTTTTTTATCTGAAGAAACTGTTCTTTTTTAAATATCCTAGAACTATGCACATCAAACACGATGGCACTGCATGCCCCAAACTGTTAAAATATACACACCCTGCTACTTGCTGCATATACAGGTTTGCGCGTAGCAGGTTCTCTAGTTTCAATTCTGTGTTTTGGGAAGACGAAGTAAACAGTTGGTAAGTACCTTGAATAGTTGAATAGACGGAGTCTGTTGAGTAGAAGGAGTAGCAATGGCCTACCCTTTGTCACCAGCTATAGCTAATTTCTATATGGAACAACTAGAACACAAAATACTTGCCACAGCTCCACTTAAACCATTTCATTTCTATAGATACGTGGACGACACTTTCGTAATCTGGCCACATGGATCAGATAGTTTGTCTATAGATAGACCACGAACAAAATTTGGTCGGTGTGCGCGTGCTCGAGCACAGCATTCTCCCCTACTCATCATTCAAGCATCACGTGACTCTCACCTTTCCCTTACTGCATGCGACAGCACAAGTCACACGACACGTGTATATTTTAATGCTATTTTGACCTCACAATCGATCAAGAAATAGATAGAATGACAGTTTCTTTAAACCCTGGGGAACAAGGCACTGATTCAGAAGAAAATGCAGAGAGTGGATCTAACAGTGAACGCGAGAGCAAGTGACACAGTTGACCAATGCAGCCCACGCGATGGAGGAGAGGCAAATAAAATGACGGTAGAGGGTGAAAGCTACAGGACTTCAGTTTCGGTAAGCCACGCCTCCAACTGATTTTGTTCGCGGTCTATCTGTAGCTTTCTTGCGCATCTCAACAACCTTCGACCTCAAATACAGTTTACCATGGAAGTGAAGAACGATGGAACTCTTCCATTCCTGGACATTCTTGTTTCAAAAAACAGCAACGGTACACTGGGGCATGCTGTATTCCGCAAGCCTACACACCGTTCTCTATCTGAACTCTTATTGTTTTCATCATAAGTCTCAACGACTGGGAGTGCTGAACACATTGGCCCACAGAGCTTTGTCTATCTCTTATACCAGTCACTTAAAACAGGAATTACAGCACCTGAGACTCACTTTCCGTCAAAACGGCTACTTCGAATATGACGTTGAAGCCTCGATCATCAGAGTTAGGAAAGGGAAATCTGTAATACAGCAAGCGTCATATAATCCTGCCGCTAGAGCCAGCATCCCTTTTACCGGTAATCCATCCTGCAGAATCAGCGGAATTCTCGCCAAATACAACATAAGGACCATCCACAAGTCACCTCCGAAGATTAAACATCTGTTGAGACCAGTGAAAGACAAATTAGTCTTCCAAGTTCCGGGAGTGTACCGCATTCCCTGTGAATGTGAGACACCGTATATGGAACAAACCCTTGCTACCAGAATAAAGGAACATGAACGGAGCAGAACGGAGAAGTCTGGACTGGAAGAGCACTGCTATGATAACGACCATAGGGCCAAATTTCGGGAGACGACATTCTTGGCAAAATGCAGCAGTTAATGGGAGTGGTGAGTTAAGGAGGCTTTGGTTATATCCTCCGAAAGGAGCACGCTTAATCGTGATGTTGGATTTCAATTCAGCTTCTCTTGGAAACTGGCCTTAAAAATGGAAATCAGTCGACTTCAGAAGTACAGCTCTATACAGCTTGATAATCAAGTTAAGTAGTTACGGTCCTCTGACCTAAATAGTTTTCTACACTTACGCTATCTCCTAACCTGGCATTTAATTTACTGAAAACAGTCTTTTCTTCAGTGATGCGAGGGTTGGTAGTGTTTTTTATTTGTTGACATTTGTGTTATATCTATTTAGTGGTTATAACATTTCTTAAAAATATCCTGATGATGGGAGCGATGTACGTTCCCAAAATGTCGATTTCTAATCGTCTTTTCACCTTACTTGTTTCCCGAGAATATCTTGAGTAAATATAACCATGTATATATGTTTCACACAGGTACGCTTAATCATACAAGCTAGTTGCAATATACAAATTATCTTGGCCGAGGGATCAGACTGAAGAATGCAGGGAGACAGCCCGAATTTAAACGGGTCACATGCCAGCTATGTCCTGCGCCATGACATACCGGGCTATGACAGCATGCCTTGGTCCCTGGCCACGGAAAGCAGCCCGGGTTCGATCCCACCCATGTGGTGGGGATTTTATGTCCCGGGTGCCCACTCAGCATCGTGAGGAAAGTGAGGAGCTTACGCTAGGTAAGCGGCCCTGGTTACGAAAACCAACATTCCGGCTGGGGGATGCCAAGATGCTGACCACATCTCCTCCCCGTATCGGTTGGATGATCGCCTACCTCTGCGTGCGTAAGTGGGCGTGAGGCCGGCAGTCGGGTTGGTAGGCCATGGCCCTCATAGGGCTGTCGCGCCAGTGGTTAACTTAATATGCTGTCTATGACATTGAATTACTCGGTATGATACTACCTCTCGAAGCTTTAACGCCGTGTGTGAAAAAGCAATGAATTCTGGTCTGTTGGCTTACTCTTAGAAATACAAAGAAGCAAAAAGGGTTTTTAATCCAAAGTTCCTGCATTTAAGACAATTAGGTCTCTGCCTTCATGACTAATTAATAACACATGTCTGTCTGAAACATCTTTAAGCATATGCCATATGTTATTAACTGGACTTTTTGAATCTTCACTTTATTAAATTATGTGAATTACTGTTCGATTTGTAACCATTGATAGGCGGCCAAACATGTTACTTATTATTTTATTATTAATGGATTACTCTGGGAATGAGCAGGTGGTAGCAGCTAACTTGGCTGCATATTCCTAACATTTCCCCAAACAGAACCAAGACAATAGAAATCGGATCCCAAACTAAATATCTAAGTATTGCAAATTACTCTCAGCAGCTTTAGCTAAATATCTGGAATGTAAAATATGATACCATAAAAGAAATGTAATATATGTTTGTGAAAGCACGAGATTTTTAGGCACTAAAACAACAAAGGAAACGGTTAAAAAAATTTTTAAGTCAGTGGAATTGCAATAATTGCCTTATGGCGTAGTAGACTTGGAAATTTATTCGCCAGAAATGAGCTTTCTGGTATCAGTGCTTGGTGTATCTCCAATCAAACATAAAACAGTGAAATAAGAAGGTAACTTGGAATAAAAACAGTTGTTGATGGTATAGAGAATTGTCATAAGAATTGTAAAGCACATTTCGACAGAATTAATGAAAACCAATTACTGAGAAAACAATTATACAGGGTGTTTCAAAACGATACCAAATGAACATACAGAAGTAGTTAACATTTACCGCTAATAGAGCCGCATAAAAATGCGCCAAAATGAGTGTGGATTAGGCATATACAGGAACAAGGACTAGTACCTCATGCTGTCGGAGTTCGCAGGTATAGGTCACAAGTTGTGCCGCGTGCTGTAACTGTTGGTAAACATACAGGCATACTCCGCAGTAGCTTGCTTGCTACTATTAAGCTATTGCTTAATTATTGTTTATGAATGTTTGACGTGTTCCAAAATTCCGTTATTGCAGTCCATGATAGCAAATAAGCTGATGGACATATGCAACTTATAACTTTTAGATGGAAGTTACTGTTAGTGAGGTTGAGAATGGAAGCATTAAATGATAAACAGAACAGAAACAATATCAAAGAATTGTAGATAAATTAACCAAAACTAAATGCCTTATGCAATGAGACAAGCATTTTATTTCACTGTGTATAATAATACTAAATAAAGCATATGTAACTGAAAAGGAAGCTGTTGATGTTACAGTAGCATGTTGAAAGCATTGTAAAATTAAGATTATGGCAAAACGGGCAATCTTAGAACTGCCGGTGTCATTATCGAATTTTTCACAAGTAAAGGATCAGTAATAACGAGCAAGGAGTAATGTTTTTGTTTTCGTGGCCTGTGTGTCCCAATAACAACTTTTGAGGTTCACACACCAGTGGTTCCTGTGCTGTAGGCAGAAATGTTATATCAAAATCATGTAATATTTAATGCTGCATAAAATTATACCTAACAGAACTTCGAAGCTATAACACCAAAATTTGGAGTAGTTAAGTTATAAACTACTCAACGGCTATAATAGTTAGGTGTCGTTTTGAAGCAACCTCTAAAAACCACGAGGGAAATAAAATTTTAGTTCATAAAAAAATTAGCATTCTAATTGAATGGAAGGGATTTAAGATGGCGTTCAGTTCATTGAAATATTGATTATTCAACCATTTTTAAGGGGCCATAACTGGCTGAAGTTCAGCCATATGCACGACTTTCTATTAGAGCTATGATTTCATTTGAGTATATGAGCTCAACGATTTGTGCTCCTGGTGGAACTGTCCTAATGCAATTTAGCTGTATGACAATTTATTTCAAGTCAAATAGGATAAGGAAATCAGTTGATTTTACCATAGTAAGATCACAAATGATCTTATATCCATGCTTAAGCTTTCACGATCGTCAGGTATTGATCCAATAGAATGCAATATCCAGGCCTGTAGGCCGCGGCTAGTCGATGAAATATCATATGACATTTCGTCCACAATTCGTTGAGTATCTTCAGAGATGACTCCTAGCTGCTTTACAACTAGGAGTAGTCCACTACTCTAGTTTTAAAACAGATAGGAATCACATTTTGTGAAGATACCCAACAGAGTTATGGCCGAAAAATCAGGCGATAATTCTTCGACTGGATTGCAAGGCCGGAAACTATCTTCTATTGGAAATAAATGATCCCAAATTATAAAGAAATGCCTGACTTTGTTACTTCAAACTTAGGCGAAAGAACAGTGACGTGTATTTATAATTTTGAATTATGATGCAATTGTCTCTAATATTTTGTCATTATCAACTAGAAAACAACAGCCTAAAACTAAAACTTACTTTTTACATTGGAGTGGATATATTGGTGAAGGTAGATTTATGCCACACGATGCGGTGACATATTTGAAGTAGGATTCGTTGTCGTGAGGTCCACGCCCCACACGCGCGAACGGTTTCGCGTGGCAACGCGTGCAGAAGCCAAACCTTACCTCGATGTAGAAGCGATGAACTCTCCTGTCTCGAGGCCGTCTCGAAGATTTCTGTAAATTTTCCTTCCGGTAGCTGCGGCGAGCGATGAGATGTGAAACCTCAATGTCGTGGTATCGATTCAAAAGGGCCTTTGCGTTTGGGCAACTATGAAATAAAATTATGAACACTGTTTCACTTTACATGTATTTATTTCTCGACATCTTTTGCTTCACAAGCGACTTTTTCACTGGTATAGCACTTCACTAACTTTTAATTCCCTCCTTCGCTTTGCGAATGATGCAACGGTTTTCCACTTATGTTATTTCTCGTCTCGTCGCGTATACAGCGTATATTTTAATCTTTCATTACAGGTTAATGAACGGTGAACTTCACTAACTTCCTGTAGTTTTCAAGAGCCTTTACCCAAAAACACGTCTACACGTTTCGAGAGTACAAGCAAAAAGAAGAAAGAAATTTAAGTATAAAATTATTAGTTCTTTTCTTTGTTTCGTTGCTAGGTTACCGAAATACTAAATTTTGATTGGTCCGACGTCACAATTTGTGTAGATTTAGTCTCCGGAATTTTCTGAACTTGGGATTTTAATAACCCTAAGCATTCGTTGCATCATCTACATGGCCTGCTTGGTTATTGATTCACATTGAACTTCAGATGGCCATGTTTACTTTATATGTCCATATATAGGATTTTAAAATACATTCACAGACCAATATACAATATCACCTTTAACATACAGAAGAATGATAAGAACGTCTCTTCTAACAGAGAGAAAAGTATACAGATCCTAGAATTTTTCTAGAAATATGGATGAATAAGAGAATGACTGGATAAAATGATGACTGACGTAGGCAAGTCAATCATCTTTGGTGTACTTCAGGCACTTAATACATTCTGCGTCAGAGTACAATGTCACACAAAAATCCTTTCAGGGTCAAACACTCCGAGATCATAGAACGCCAATACGCAATACGCAGAATTTGAGTATGTGTGAATATAAATAACTACTCTGGTTCTCAACAGTTAAATACTTGCTCTTTGTGGATTTAAGGCAGTTCTAAACGCAATTTAACTATTTTACACTTGTATTCCAGCAGCGTATAATGAGTGATTTGTTACACAAATACAACTATTTTTAACAAAAGCTTCAGTTATCTCAAGAAAATGATGTTCCTTGGGTTAATAAACATTTTCAAAAAATGTTAAAGAAGTTGGTATAACTTTAGTTCCTCAAAATAAATATAGCATTAAAAATTTACTACATTTCTCTAAAAAGATAAAAGTCCTAATAATATAAAATCTAGTATTTATCAATTTAATTGTTTAGATTGTGATCAGGTTTATATTGAAAGGACGAAGCGTAATTTGGAAAGCAGAACGAAAGAACATTTTCGTAACATTAAGTATAAAAAAACTGATAAATCGGCCATAGCAGATCATTTTTGGTCATTTAACCATGGAATAAATTCTGAAGTTAAATTCTATTAGAACAATTAAATTATCCGATAGATTTAATGGTTTGGGCAAAATATTATTTTAAAAAATAAACATCGCATAATGGATTTTGAAATACCAGCAGTTGATCCCATTTTTAGGTTTGTTTCATTTTCAGATTTTGGTAATAGCATGATGGACTGAAGATGCAAGCAATTTGTTTGTGAAATCGGTCTCAATTAGAAAGAAGAGTTAACATTTTCTTAATATAAGTGAAGTTTTTGTTACAAATAGTTATATTAGCGTAATATTCATTGCTGCACGGTAGTTAGCCCGCCTCGGTAGTGTGGTGGTAGCGTGTCTACCTCACGTTCAAGAGGTCCAGAGTTCGAATCTCGGTCAGGGTGAGTTACCTGAAGAAGGTTTTTCCGGGGTTTTCCCTTATCCTAAAAGACGAATGTCCGGTAACTCTAAGCTAAATGGACCCTGGAATCATTTGAGTATCATTTCACCCATTCCATTCATCGTCCGATATGACTTAACATTGGAGGACGTAAATTAAAAAAAATCACGGTAGTTTGCTTCATTTTCTGCGTAACCATAAGTGACTTTTTTGTGCCCGTCCCAGCAGTGTATGAGTATCCATTACACTTTTTGGTGGCTTTTAGGGTTAATTGTGTGGGTCTCTTAATGTATCTTTTGAATTCCTTACTGTTTTATTCAACCAGTTATGTTCGAATAATACTTTTAGGGTTTTTTGAGAGTGCATAATTTAAATCTGATGTAAATTATACAAGCCACTGGGCAACATTTATTTTTATATTTTGTTATTTTCAAGCATGTATCTTTCAAATAAGATTTTGTACATCATAGGATCTCAATGGTGCTTGCGTACTTGCAGCATTTTTTGGATGTATAGTAGGTGAATAGTGCAGAATATACCTATATTTTCAATCCTTATAGGTACATTACTTAGGTGTAGAAATAAAAGAGCTCTTTTTAATAGTGAAAAGTTTAAGTCATACTTATGTTACCTCTAATTTACTTTATTCATAATATCTAGTGTTATTATACTAAAAACTGATTACCAAGATGGGTTAAAACTCAGTAGACAGCGGATTCTTTTTCCTGCATAGAAATCATAACCTGCTTCGGATGTATGGTGGAAAGTGATGGGCTGCCCGCCTCGGTAGCCTGTCTACCTCACATTCAAGAGGTCCTGAGTTCGAATCTTGGTCAGGGTGAGTTACCTGGATGAGGTTTTACCGGGGTTTTCCCTTATCCTAAAAGACGAAGGTCAGGTAACTCTAAGCTCTATGGACCCTGGGTTCATTTGAGCATCATTGCATAAATTCCACTCATCGTCCGATATGACAACGTTGGAGGACATAAATTACACACAAAAAGTGATGGTCCATGAGTAATTTCATGCCAGCAGCATCCTGCTTCTCTAATATGGACTGTTGGCCAAAACTCTGGCGCGAGTGGTAGCGGAATTAATGCAGAAATTTATTTATTGTAGGCCATATCAGAAGGTGAATGAACAAAATGGTCAAAACGGTGCTTAAAACGGTCCGGGACTCTTAGAGCTTAGAGTATCCGACATTAGTTCTTCTCAGGTTAAGTGAAACCCTGTAAAAATGCTCCAAGTAACTCATTCTAACCAAGATTCAAACACAAAGTTATTGAAAGAGAGTCTTATACGCTACGTCCCCACTACGGAGCTGTGTTTCATTTCTTTGCTATAATAACTTAGTTACAAATGCACTGCCTAGAGCTATATTTAATAAAACTTGCATTGTATTTAAATTTTTCGAAGACCTGAAACAAAATTGTAAGTAATAGATTTAGAACATCTTAAAATTGAATACGCCTTTGACCACACATTGCTTGTGATGATGATAATAATAAAGCTATACATAAAAGAATTCCGGTAAGAAGAAAACCTTGACAATATTACCTTTGGAATGATTTACAAGACCCTGTCTTTAAATATTATTTCATTACATATGTTTTAACATCAAGAACCTGAAGTTCTTTTATGCATACCCTTACGGCAGAAGTGTTATTACTGTTGGTACAAATCCTTGGGTAAACTGTGTAATCTTCTGTTTCATCATTCGGCCCTATGGGAGGTTCTAAGAGAATAATGTCAAGTACCAGAACTAAAGATGCAATTTTAAGCCTGGACACAATGCTGGATAATGTCATGCTCTGCTGACAACATAGAAACAAAGTAAATGGTTTTATCAACTATCAGTGTCCTTGAGAAGACATCGTATTCATAGAGATATGACGTTGAAAATTCTTACAGCTGACGCTTAAATACAAACGATTGAAAATTTCCAAAAGAATTTACCACTGAAGAGCTCGTTTTGTTATTGGTAAAGTGACTGTGAGAATGCGGTGTGCTGAATATGCACTCAAATTCTGCTGTTTTCTGTGGGCAGTCAAGGATTTCCTGCCAGGAGCTAAAAATATATTGGCATTGTTAACACTGTGCTGTTCTTTTTTTTCATTTCTTTCGTCCTTAAGAGATGCATTCTTATCTATGTAGTTTTCCACAATTTCCTATATTTTGCTTGTTGTTTCCATATTTTTTGAGAGACACATCAATATAAATAACAATTAGCGATTTATTTTAATGACATCAAACTTTTAAAAGTAATTACAGAGTGTCCTATTCAAAAATAAACGGCGAAAGCGAGCGGGAGGAAGCCGGCCGACCGAGAAGTAATATGCAGCATTTTATCTGTCGTAATTGTCTTTTAATCCTGCGCGGAACTATATGTTTCCAGCCAGTGCTTAGTACATATTAAGATGTCAGCAATAGAACAAGTGTTGACACAGGCCCTTAAGCTTGTGTGTGAGAGTTGTGTGCATTAAATTAGTTAGAAATCTACCCTAAAAGAACGAATAATTGTTTACAGATTCATGCTGATAAGAAATTTTGTCAATACGAGTAGATTTAAAGAAACAAATTCAGTGAACTGTAAAAGTTCTAGACTTGAACGTAGGATTTCTACCTGACTCTGTGGTAGGATTAGCGTATCTAGCTAGTTCGAATCTCAGTAAGGGTGAATTTATCTGGATGAGGATCTTTACGGAGGTTTCCCTTATTCTAAACGAGAATGTTGGATAACATTAAGCTCTATGGTCGCACACATACATGTAGGGTTCTAACTGGAAAAAAGATGATTGCTTATTGGCATATCACTTGAACGTTATCCCAATACAACTTTTTGGTGGACATTACGGAAACTTAGTCCATATGGCTATTACAGTTTCAAAGATTAAATCTTACCGTGTTGCTATATTTTAGAAATTATGCCCGCTTGGCGAGCAAAATGCGCTGAATTTTTTAATTTTGGTTTTACAGCGTACTCACAATGGTATGTTTGACCCACATCATTTCCTCTAATTAATCGTGGTTTTATTTACTTATATGTTTTAGTAGATTCTGGAACACAGGAAATCCACTGACGAAATTACATTACATGAGATATGGTTGGTATGTAGCGTGTCCTGATAGCACAGGGAACCGTAAGAATATTTTTGAGGGTATTGTAAATTTAGAGAGGTATCGTAATGTAACGGGAGCGCTGGAGCACCCTGTGAACCAGCTGTGAACGGAAGGCAGGGGGGAGGACCGCGTTAGCCACACCTCCTCCTCGTTTGTCTTGTAGTGGTGACAGGCTGTGGTCAGGGGAAAAAATGACTGTGTCGCCTGTTTCTCCTACACCTGATTCTCGATCTTTCGTTTACTGGAACATTCTCCTGGTCACTAGAAACCGGCGATATTCCTATAAAGAGGGTTACAGACAGACAGAGTCGGAGTTGGTCAATGAGTTGGTTAGCGTGTGTGAGTGAGGACAGTTCTTGGTGTAAGAAGGCAGTGTCAGTCAGTGACGTGTTAATGAACGGAAAGATTGTGCAACGGAAGACTGTACGTAACTGTGAGTGAGTACCGGAGCTTACGCAACCGCGAGTACAAGGAAATTGTAAGGGACGAACTGGTGAATTGTAATTGTTGCAGCACGTAATTCTGTGTAATTGGCAGGAGTTTAACTGTAAGTCGGTGGAAATAAAGAACATTTTGGAGTGGTGTAATTGGACTTTTTATTCCACGAACCCACAAAGTCACAGTAACCTTCTTGGAAAATACACTGATAACCAAAAAAAAAAAAGAGAATATTTTCAATAATATTCTGCTCTCCGCGATTCTTTGGAGACTGTTAAAAAGACTTTTAAGATAGAATTATTTGAAGAGATTATGGCCAGTAGGTTCCCCAAATTTTACTGAATACATATAATTAGGTATCTGTAACTGAATATGAAAAATAGTATCTATATAAACAAACCGAGATGGATGGCTCAGGTGGTTTCGTCCGTGGGCCACATTCGGCAGGCCGCGGTTCGATTCCCGTGGCCCACCTACCTGACCCATAGGCTTTTTCAGAGGTCTTCCTCGGTCTCAGGGAACGCTGGTTAGGTTAATTACATCCCCCGAATGTTCTGCCTCTCTATTTCATGTCCATTATCATTTCACATCATCTCTCATCTGGTGGTCTCTTTCATGGAAGAAGTGTCGGTGGGAGTATCGGCGGTGCATTGCAGGATGATATGCTCTTGGTAAACACTTTGTCCTTCTGTAGGACAGTTTCCGGTCTCCGGGCCGGCCTGGAGGGCCGTTTTCGGACTACGGCACGTGGTATGCCAGTTGTGCTGGCATGCCGGAGGAAATTCCAACTGGGAAATAGTGAGGACCCCGCCCTCTGCACTGTCATCACTCCTTGGATCAGCCACGCTCTATCATCTCTTACCTCATCCTTCCTCCTGGGGACGGCCCGCTTGGGCCTTAGGTACCACAGGTTTCGATGCCGAATCCCCTCCGTAGTAATTATAATCCTAAATTACATAAATAACCCAGACAATATAGATAAACTTAAAGACAATATAACAGCAGAAATTGAAATGAAGAGAGAAGAAGACCTTCACACTTTTGCGTGTGAATGCAACTTCCATCAAAAGAAGTCGAAAATATGTGAATGCTGAAGGACACCATACACTACTTCGAGTTACTAATGTAGCAGGTTATGGAATAAAATGACTGTGTACCTGCTATAAAGTAATCAACATTTATTAGTAGAATACTCAGGAAATGAAATGTAGAATGCCACTGTTTTCCTTGGGGCTTGCCAGCATCATCTCAACTCTATTTACGGTAAAGCCTGACGCGTACACACTGTATAAAGTGCATGAATTTATTTAATGATAACGTAAGTAATAGCTGAATCGTTTATTTCACAAACCACCTAAGAGACAAATTATAAAAAAATGTCTTTTTGCTGGTACTGTACAATTTAAAGATAAATACATATTTTGGTGCAGAAATAACCTATGTTTTATATCAGCAATGCTATTTTCAGCCTTGAAAATAATCCGTTTACTTCAGAAAGAACCCAAGCGCTTAGGTTCTTTCTGCGATAAATTTCACTCGTGACGGTTGGCAGCCTTGAAGACATCACATGTTTTGTGACTCGCTGTGACAATAACTCACAACTACCCTGTACGTGGCCACTCATTTTCCCCATGTGGCAGAGATTTTGGAAGCATAAAAATTCACTTGAAAATGATGGACAGGATTTATACTCCTGATGAATATGCAGAGCCCATGCTATAAGCTAGTAAGTCTGGCCGATTTACTGTATATCACCTTACATCAGACGATGTTCAAAAAGTGGCGGCCCAAATCATATAAGAAAATGCCAAATTCCAACGAAACATCAGCAGAAAAGTAGCCAAAGAATATAAGCAGCCATTCAAAGTATCCAAGTAAAAGCAGTTTCTCCACAACAAGGATACTCCGGGAAAAGTAGTTAATCATTGGAGGAATAACAACATCTACCTTCACATTGCTGAAAACTGCCAGCCATCCAGAACTATCAATAGAGAAAACTTATCCTTTGGAGAAGATATTTTACTTTTATGTTACCAAGTTTATTTTAAACGTTTATATTTCACTTTTAGCTAAACACTTTTGTAGGCTATAACAAATTATAACATTTATCGGGTTTTTTACAGTGAGATTCTTGGTTTAAAGTCCCAATCAACAAAAAAAGATAGACGATATAAAACAGTTGGTAGAATACACTGTTGGATATGAAGCCTTCTATGACACTATCATCCATTGGCTAACAACTGACAAGGAGTTGCCAGAAGACTTGCCAGAAGCTGAATAAGTGAATAAGGCCAGATCTTTGTATATAGGCATACCGTAGCGTGTAGTCTACTTGTATTTTTCGATTTAGGCCTATTAAAAACACTCTTTTTATACTTAAGTGTGTCTCTTACTTACCTTTGATACCAAAGCAGATAAAATATAGCAGTTTGACTTAATTTCAATAATAACTTTTAAAAAAACACTTTGGATAAGCTCATTAATTGGAGAAAGAACCTAGGTGCAAATTTTTCCAAAATTTATGACACAAAAACTAAAAAAAAAAACATATATTATTTTAATAGCAAATATTTTAATCAGCAAATGCTGATTTGGTAAAAGAATATTTGAAGGAGACTAAACATATACTTAAGATGCCAAACAGCTTTTTCTTAGTTTTCCGAAAGTTGAAAAAGCGCACATAGGTGGTTTAGGAAATAAACGATTCAGTATAAAGGTTTCTGCTTATAATTGCTAGTGTATGAAACTCCCTCAGTTCTATATACAGAATATGAAAACACAAATACATGCATCCATATATAGAAGTATTTTATTTTCAGAATCTGAAATGTCAAGACTTAATTAACTAATGAAGCTACTGATGCAGTCAAACCTGTCTAAAACGAATCCTTTATATGCTGAGAACCTGTAAAATGGAAAATAAATTTTGGAACGGAGCTATTTCTCGTGTAAAATCATACTCTAAGCCGGAAAACTGCCTAACGCGAAATCGGAAATAGTTTTCCGGAATCGTTTGCGTAAATAAACTGATAAAACAGATTAATTTAGTCTAATTGGTGACAATGTATGTACTTTTAAAAGAGCAATCATCTTGAGAGCGACTGTGCTTACACCGAAGTTCCATGAACCACAAAGTCATGAGCTGTAATCCTTCGACGAAAAGGGAAAACTAACCATTAGTTCTCTCAACTCTCTTTCAAAACACATGTTAGGAGCACAACTGCTTTGCAGTGTGTTCATTCTCAGTTTCGTTCCTACGATTGGGAAAAAGCTGTGAACTTTGGTGATTTTTAAAAACATAGTTTTTTTATGCCCAAAATCTGTAAAATAAATTCTAAACGTAAGACATTATCACTGGAGGAAAAATTTAAGGTTACTGATCAGCACAAAAGGATCAAACGTCCAGCTAAAGATTTAACTGTGCTGTTCAAATTGGGAGAACCTCAAATTTATGAGATTTTACAACAATAAAAATTAAAGACGAGTGGTTAAAGAAACAGCAGGGCATGTGAAACACATAACAAAATCAACAGAGCATGAAGAGCGAAATCGTGAGTGGTCTGTTAGGGGTGCACTACACCATCTCTGGATCATTGCTACATATTCAAGCTTTAGAGACAGCAAGAAAATTACGCAAAGACAATTCCAGAGCTTCTAATGGATGCCTTAAGAGTTTAAAACATCGCCATAACATTGCTTTGAATGCTCTGTGTGGTGAAGTACATGACGCTGATATGCAGACAGTTGCAGATTTGAAAGGTAAAATTGAAAACGGACAGAGAAACTAGACGATAAACTACAACTATTGTATGTAAGTTGAAAATATAATACATATCAATTATTATAAATATAATAATAGTAATAATATCTTATTATATATCGTCATTAATTTACGCTTCATTCTATTATTCCTGCACTGTTAACCTATTCGACTATTTCGTAATTTCTTTGTTTTCAAGTACAACCCTGTGTAAGACGGAAACATGTGAAAATGGAAAGTAAATGCCGGAACGATAGCATTCCGTTTTAAAGCGGTTTTACTGTGTTTATATAAGTGGTGTTTGACTTGCAATAAGTACATTGAATTGCAGGAACATGATGAAATTTTGGTATGATTAGTATTACAAACCTCAGAAGACTCTTTCAGCTACTTATTGCAGTGCGCAAAGTAAATGTTCTACGGAACTGATTATTTACATTTTAACGAGTTAAAACATAAAACCAGTTTACAACGTTTTTTACATTGTTACCGTAATGCCCTTCAACCAAATGACATTTTCTTAGACAGTATAAAGATTAATTTGATGCACTTGAAAAGATTATTACATAATGGCCTTGCAATCTAAACAGCAAAAAATCGGGCGGATTCAAAGTGCACATTAATTGTAGGGTCAAATTTCCCTGTTTACCACAAAGTTGTACCGCCTGAAGGATTTAAGTGTAGAAAAACCCCAGTTATGTTAGTTTTTTCTATGACACAAAAACGTACCTTGCATTCTTGTATGTGCATATAAACAACAACTGCAGTCAACTTGTAAAAGAAATTAGCTTTTGCTTTTCTGCTCCCTTAAATGAAGAGAAATAGAAGCATTTCTCATAGACTACTTGCAAATATCAAATAAACAGGGCAATTTCAAATACATCTTAAGTGTTTGCACCTAAAATTATGTATTTTAAGGAGAAATTCTGTAGTAAGCTATTTCCTATTTCTTTTCAATTATATTATACACAGTAATTACAGGGGAAATTTCACAGGCTATTTGTAAAATATACATCTTTTTGCATTCCACTATTTCAAGTGTACAAGGTAACACTGAGCTATTTTTAAGAAGTTCCTAAACGGCAGTAAACATGTATTTTTATTACACTCTATATTTTGTAGATCCCCTTGATAATTATTTTTAGAAAAAGTTATCTAGAAATGTGCTATTTTATGATGCTCAAGGGTCTTCATACCCAAGCATATAAATGGATACTTGGTTCGGACAGTTTCATTCCACTGAGCAGCTATATTTATTTTGATGAGTAATTTTGGAATATTGATAGCATGTTATGCTTAGCACAATATTTGATATTCTGTGAGATAGGATTTTTCTCGCATCATGACGTCAGCTACTGAGGTGAAAACACGGTTTTAGGATTCAGGCACCGGTTTGTTGTCGGTGTGGTTCTGAATAACATTTTATTACTTTTTGTGTATTGTAAATAGTAGGTAGAGACGATGCTGCATTCCCCCAAAAAGTTCAATATCGAAAATTCAATGAAAATGTACGTTTTGAAATCCCCTGAATAAAACAAATAATACAACGGTCCCTATATATACACACACGCGAGGGCTGTTCAATAAAGAATCTCCACAATTGTTTTTACAACGTACCTTTACTCATCTTCATAATTTTGATGGTCCTTCTCAAAATAATCTCCCCTGAATGCGATGCACTTGTCCCAGCGTTTCTGCCAGTCTTCAAAGACACGCTGGAAACCATTTGTTGAGAGATCCTTCAAAATCACCTCCGTAGCCTTCACCAATGCTTCTGATGATAGATAATGCCTCCCATGAAGGCATATCTTCAAGTTAGGGAATAGAAAAAAGTCACATGGGGCTAAATCCGGACTATAGGGAGTGTCAGGGATGAACTTCACGTTGGATTTCGCAAGATATTCAGCAAAAACATTGGCAATATGCGGCCGTACATTATCGTGGTGCAGCACCCAGCCTGCTTCATGGAAATGTGGTGTTTTGCGCCCGATATGGACTTACAATATCTTCAGGACATCCCTGTAGTATTGTTCAGGTACTGATGTGTGTGCAGGTACAACATGCTGATAAACCATTCTATGAATATCAAAGAATGAGATGACCATAACTTTCCCAGCAGAAGCAACCACTTTTGCTTTTGGGGAGGTTGGTGATGAAGGAGATTTCCACACTGAGCTTTGCTTTTTCCTCTCAGGATCAAAATGATGTAGCCAAGTTTCATCGGCAGTGATTAGGTTTGAAAGAAACTCCGGATCTTCCTCTAACATCAGCTTTAACCGCATATGACTTCCATTGCAGCGGTAGGCAACACTGAACGTGTCTGAACTTGCTTGGTTCTCACAGGCGGAAACCAGGAGTACCAACAATGAAACTACTACGGCGTCTTTGTTTCACATTAAGCTAACAGAATATAATAAGATTGAATTGTAGTGCGAAAAATTATACCGTAAAAATTATGATCATTCCTTACTGAACAGCCTTCGTATGTGTGTGCGTGTGTGTGTGCGCGCGAAATGCATAGTTAAAAATGATTAAACTAAAATGGTTAAATACCAAATTTGTGTATGCTCAACATCTTTCAAGAACAGATACAAAGATCTTCAGGAAAATACAGAATGCCCTGAAACAATCTTTTACTTGAAACGATTTGCAAAAATTGTGATTTTATTAAAAATTACTAAATCAATTTTAACTGAAATACCATATGCTTAAGATCTTTTTATGACAAATGAACTGTACATCTTGATTGTTTTGTAAATTGTCTCTGAAATCGCCTTCTTCATGGATGACTTTTGCATAACGAGGAAATCGTTTGTTATTGGTTTGAGTTTTCAAATTTTTATATGCTCCTCTAATAGGATTGTATTTGTAGTTTTTATGTTCTGGTCGGTAGGTAGATAGTTTTTTAGGTGTATAGATGATGGTTCAGGTAGACTATGACCGTAACTTCATCGAGATTGAAGTAGTTAAGTTTTGGCAGACAAAACAATCAAATTAGTAGTAAAGAGATAAAGTCGTTTCATTTGAGCGTTAAACTTCACCCTTATGTTACTCTTTAGTTGCTTCAGCATTTTTAAGGTTGTGACGCCATTTACCACAAGCATGGAAGATTTTGTCGAGGTGGAGAGAAGTTCGCCAAAGACACCATTACATAACCTTATTGTTTCTCGCGTAACGTAAGAAGTTTGAGCCACACAATGGGTGCAGTGGGTACAAGCCACATGAATATATAGAGGTCTTATTCGATAAGCTGCATCCTTTAATTATTTTTTACATTTTACCTTACCTCTAATACTTTTTTTCGTTTACAGATCTCGTAAAGGGAGAGAAGGGTCTCTTATATTTCACTTCATAGCTCTTCTCAGATGTTAATTCTCAGATGGTTTGTGGGATAGGGTTAATTATCTGTTCTCATTCTTAAAACGTGCCGAGGTCTCACCGATATGGCTCTTGCGTATATGATACATGAGGTGCATGGAGATCTGAGCCAGGTGTGACGGACCTATTTATCAAGTGCTGAAAAACATGTCATACTTTTTCTGTTTTGTACAATTAATATAAAAATACCTTGTGTCCATATTCCAATAATAGTTCATGTATGGGATGGGAACGAGATTTAAGAATCGAGGGGGATACCCTGCTGATCGTGACTCCACAAGGGTGTATTATGGACTATACAACCCCAGGGAGAAAGAATGTGGCGAAAGGAGACTACGGGCTGGAAAATGGGGAGTCAGCGGAGTTGCATAGACGTGCAGAAGTCCTTTACAATTAAATAATTGTCAACCGGCATACCACCAAATCTTCTCACCAATAAAGGGGAGGACGATGAAGCTACCCTAACCACCTGGTCGGCTACTTTAAGGTGGACCATGAAAAAGGTACGGAGCACAAGTACCGCGCTGACAACCAAACGTGAAAAATGACAGGAGTGAATTAGGAAAATAAGAAAATGAATGCTAGATGAGAGATTCCACTCCAATATTCATCTAGTCATAAGGGGACACTAAAGAGTTGTGTCTGATGGGTCGGTCGACAGTGATAGAACCCTAGACCTGCTAAGTAAGAGTTACGCTTGCCACCGCGGTCCCATCCAGCTCAGTCATTTCTCTGTATACACGATAACTACATTTTCATCACAAGATCAATTGTCTCCTTATCATATCACAAACAATCTGCGTTTATTTTGTTTATATATTATATATATTCACTATATATATATAATATCCCATGACTTCAGTTGAGGATCATAAAATGTATTTAGCCAATTTTTAAAGAACCAGTATAGTATTACATAAAAAGTACATGCATCTATCATTGAGTATTCAGTGTTCACATCTTCCAGCTCTTCTGTAGAGCTTACCGAGAAAATTTACATTAATATGTCAGCTAACAAAAACAAATTACATACGTAACAAATAAAACCACCAGTTACTGATAAACACACTTTAGGTATCATTTAAGCACTTAGCATAGCACAAACGTTACACTGTTGAAGACAGAACAAAATACAACTGATCCATCAATTCGAATCACAAGTGATCTGATCTATCAGAACTCAGAGCTGAACTACGCTCCATGCTGTCATTGTATTCTATCCATCTCTAGCTATTATCTATCAGCTGAGAAACTGTCCTTCCCTAGCTCAAATCCCCTTCAACTCAGAAATAAAAAAAAAAATCAATTAGATTGTTTTATGTTATAAACATGTTTTTCAGCATCATAGAGACCTCCGTTCTTATTAATTCAAAATTGAGTAATTTTAATGCTTGGCTCTTCAGTTATTTCTCGTCATGTCATGGATATGTATGACATTATTTGGTTAGGATATAAAGATATCTTTTTAATCACTTAACATTCTGTTTCATCTATCCTTTGTACCTTTAGGAAACTGTGTGAATGTACTACTTGTTGAAAAGTTTATCACTATTAATACGAAGAATTTAAAAAGTATAGCTTCTGTCAAAATATATATGCAAAAACTACTTTAATTAAATGAATATAACAAATCTAATTTGTTTCTATTAGTATTTAGTTCGTATATAGGAGCGAATTAATGAGTTGTTCCATAGATTCTTAACATTTTTATTCTTTTATGAATAAAATTTGTGTGCAGGATCAAATTTGCAAATTACTTTATATTATGTGTTAGAGAATTATATGGCTTGCAAAATACCGGAGTTATCTCCTGTATCCTCACATACTGTTTGTATTTTTCAGGTGAATAAAATGGAGTGTTAAGTCGACAACAAAGAGCATCTTCGTCAGCTGTCTTTTGCCTTCAATAGAGATGCCAGGGTCACAGAAACCGCTTAAGCATGCTGTATATAAGCATATAAAACTAAGAAACTTTTATAGAGCACATAATTCTCCACCTAGTAACAAAACCCAATACCAAAACATTTTATTTTGTACACAAAAATTTCACTAAATTTCACAGTCAAACCATTAGATAATAACATTATGTCACTGCAGCAATCCTTTATAGAATGCTTACAAGTTATCTAGTCTGTAAGATCTGTCTATGTTTGATGCCCTTGTTGTTGATGTACGATGATTTTATGTGTTTGATAGCTCTTTCATATTAACCCTCATTGGAGTCCTGCCCTTTGCCTTGGAAGATTTCTAGGCCTTTCTTAACTTAAATATAATCTCAAATAATATACTTCAAAAGTTTTGAATGACAGTTCAAACGGGTTGACAATTACGCTCATGTTATTTTTGTTAATTCATAACAAAAGTATATTTAGTGGTTACGGAATTTGTATATCAGATCTTTATTTAGTGTTGAGAGTTTCAAAAGTTGTTTCTTTTCATAAAAATATTAATTATAACAAATTCTTTAAACTTAAAGGGATTATTCCATAGCTAAATGAATTTTGCTCTGTACAGTTGAATTAATTATAACTAAAATCTTTTTATGTAAGATTTGTAATTTAATTAGAGATTTATTTGGATATAAAATGTTCAAATTGCCTTTAATTCTAACAAACACTCTAATAACAAAATTAAATGGAATTCTTGGCTCACGTCCCCTAGGAGCCTACACATCCTTGAAATAATGATGGAATTTCTGTACATAAATCTTGTGTAAATTATAAATTGCATCAATACTTACGCATAACAAACAACATTGTAAACAGGTTTTAGGAACAGGTAAGTTTTTGCGTACCTCAAGGTAAGCAGCGAATTTTTAATTTGTAGTATTTTTGTATTAAGATTGATGCACTACACTACCCTTGTTATTGAAACTCCCATGTTATTTACATTCATCGAGCAGTGATGGAAATATTTACAAATCGCAATTAGGATAATGGGCCTTAAGTTTTAACCAAGTACTCTACTATGCCTATTGTGAAGTTTTCAAGTAATGTGACACCTGGAGCTGCCCTAATTATGTCATATTTGCCTTTTTATTATGAACTGAAAATAATTTAAACCTATAAGTCATTTTGTCATACATGGATCATTCAAAAATTAATAATAGCACTGCCTGCATTTGGCGGTACCATATAAGCTAATAACAATGAAAAATAAGAGCATCTAATATTCGTTAGCTGTGATCTTGAAGACAATTTTTAATAAGATATTTTTAGTAAGTTTAATTGTAAGTTGTGATCTTTATTCTCTAAATTTGTTTAGTAAATACAAACAAGGATGCTTCATTAAAATTCAGGTTGCAAGAGGTATCAATATTCGACAATGCCATACATAATTACTGGAAGCTTATGGTAGATAGACTTAACCATATCGTACCGTGGCTAGGTGAGTGAAAGCATTTCGTGGAAGAAAAGAAGACGTTCATTAAAAACCTGGAGCTGGCAGACCCCAATCAGCAAGTGATAATGTGCATGTTGTCAGAGCACTGCTGGTAGAACATTGTTGGTGGACTTGTATTCAACTAGCAAAGGAAGTTGGAATTGCCCCTGGTACAATGCTCCACATACTTAAGAAGAAGTTAAGGATTAGGAAAACTCTGTGCTCGATGAGTTCCACACAATCTTATAGAGGAAACAATGGGGCAGAGGATGGAAACAGCGAGATTACACTTAGAACGATATGGACGTGAAGGCGAGCGTTTTCTTTGACGTATTATAACATTAGATGAAACCCTGGATCGATGCTACCAACTAAAATTAAAGAGACCATCAAATGAGTGGCGGCACATTGATTCACCACGGCCAAAAAAGTATAGACAAGAACAGGATTCACTTGAAGTTATGTTCATTGCTGCTTATGACTTTGACGGTGTTCTTATCACTACAGCAACAATGGCCCTTTCAGTAATATTAGGAATTTGGCCTATAGATTTAATAATCATAAGAAGAGCAGCCATCTATTGGTTTAAAAAAGCTAGATATAAGATAGAAGAGGTGACTGGAAAAAGATGTACAAATAAACAGGAGATTAATATTATTTTTTTAGATGATTGGCGGGATAAATGGAATGATATTGAAGTAGGAAGAAGAGTACACCAATTTTTTCCGAATATACATCAACGTCTTAGAATGAAACATCTGCATACAAAACAAGGATTAATATATTTCTTATCAGGACATGGACCGTATGGTACGTATTTTATGAAAATAAGAAGGAAGGTAATGGATAATTGTGGTATTTGTGAACTTCAGGATATTCCGGAACATGTATTGTTTGAATGCAAAAAACATGAAGATCAACTTAGTGAAGAAAGACAACTTTTAGAACGCAGACTACTAGATGATATCCTTATAAAAAAAGAAGATAGTGAAATATTAGAGGAACTTGCAGACAAGGTATCAAGACTAGGGCTGGAACAATATCTGGAAGAAAAGCAAAGAGGAAAACATAGATTATTAATAGGACAAGCAGACCACCAGCCACTGAGGATGTCAGAAAGATTGAGGCAGAATAGTAATCGAATAGACTTAGTGGAGGAGCAGTCGATTCTACCCAATCCACTTCAGAAGCAGAAGGAACCCGTGATGGTCAACCGATGGTCAATGTTTGTTTCTTGAAATAAACGATACTTATATGCAGACAAAACTTAAGTATTGAGTAATGTGTGTGCAATTTATTTTAAATAAATTTATCCAATTGTAGATAACACATAACAAATTCAGTGTAAATATGTCTCTGCTCTTGCAAAAAAGCATTGGTTTAACAATCATTTTGAATTAATTTCTATCTTGAAATATGCACATTCAAACAGCAATGGTAACTGAAAACTCATAACCTTACATAGAAATAAAATCAAAATAAATACCTTTAAAGCTTTAAGTATACAAATTTAAAATTCTTGCTTTAAAATTCATGAACTATGTTCATTTCAATCAGAATTCGTTAAATAAAGCAATACTTACTAAGAACTCGTATCACAGTTTGGCTGTTATCATGCTTTGCTCACCGCTTTTGTCTTTTGGGTGTTTTCACATTTAATTCCTCACATATATGACAGCTTCTACTACGTATGTCATTCATAAGAAATAATTCACATCTGTGTGGTGCTTTATTAGTTGAATGGCAGAAGTTACGTCACTATGTAGATGGATGCTTTGTTTTTTGTGTAGTTTACGTCTTCCAGCGGTAAGTAATTCGGACGATGAATGGAATGGGTGAAATGATGCTTAAATGAGCCCGGGGTCCATAGAGCTTAGAGTTACCCGATATTCGTTTTTCAGGATAAGGAAAAAAACCGGAAAAGGCCTTATCCAGGTAACTCACCCTGACCGAGATTCGAACTCAGGACCTCTTGAACGTGAGGCAGACATGCTACCACCACGCTACCGAGGCGGACTGGCTGCTTCTGTTTTCTGAAATCACAATGCTACACAAGTCTGCTTTTAACTGAGAACAACTTATACCATCCACCTGCAATGCAGTAGATTTAACCTTTCCATTGCAAATATTTCTGAGACGTTTTAATGCCTTATGCTATACTTTTATATTCTGTTTCCATAGCATAGCAAGAATAAGGAATGAGGAAGCGTTGGTAATCTTTTACTTTGTTTGGTTTTATCAGCACAGCAAACCAGTTTTAAGTTGAATTTGAAGACATCACGTGACACTAGCTGCACAGGGGAAACAAACCGGAAAGAGCAACAAGGAGGAAAAGAGATGTGAGTATCGAGACATATAAAGGTAGGAAGACAAAAGTTGAAATGAGGAAGAGAAATAACTCCCAGCTACGGCAATAAATAACAGGATTAAGATTTTATCGTCGTTAAAATAGCACAAGGTTTTATATGAAACAAACCATAAATACTGGGAATTTGTAGCTTATACGTAATACATTTATTTAATATTGCTGATATTGAGCAAAAGTCTTGACATCTACACTCTGGTCTTAATATGCCGAGAGTAGCTTCCGCACAAAACGCCCTCTACAGATATTCCGCAAACTTTAATCTTTCTATTCACATTTTACCGATGGCCGATTTTGGACACGATGTGTTGGCATTGAATTTTTCAGGTTTACTCTACCTATCCAAAACCTTAGACTACATATGGCTAGTGTGAAGAAATGATTAATTTCCATCAATTAACTAAAATAATAAGAGTTTAATGATGAAGCCTGGGACTCAAGTACTTACGATAGTAAGTCGCCACAAACGGTGTATCCCCTAGTGGTTTAGAGAGCCCCTAGTGGTTTACCGGGACATATATATGAGTCAACTGGAGAGTTTAATGTCAGGATGGCACGTTGGCCATGGTAACTCAATGGGTAGAGCGACTGGACGGAAACCAGTCCTACTTGATCTCCTATCCGTGGTTGAAATCCCGGCCATGACATTGAGTGTTTCAGTTTAACTATATATCCAAAACCTTAGGCTACATACGGCTAGTGTGAAGAAATGATTAATTTCCATTAATTAACTTAAATAATAAGAGTTAAATGATGAAGCCTGGGACTCAAGTACTTACGATAAAAAGTCGCCACAAACGGTGTATCCTCTAGTAGTTTATAGAGCCCCTAGTGGTTTACCGGGACATATATATGAGTCAACTGGAGAGTTTAATGTCAGGATGGCACGTTGGTCATTGTAACTCAATGGGTAGAGTGACTGGACGGAAACCAGTCCTACTTGATCTATCCGTGGTTGAAATCCCGGCCATGGCATTGAATATTTCAGTTTGACTATCTATCCAAAACTTTAGCCTATATACGGCTAGCGTGAAAAGATGATTAATTTCCATCAAGTTAAATAATAAGACTTTACTGACGAAGCTTGGTATTCAAGTACTTACGACAGTAAGTCACCACAAATGCTGTATCTCGAATACGAGAGCCCCTAGTGGTTTACCGGGAAAATAGATGAATCAATTGGAGAATTTAACGTCAGGACAGCATGTTGGTCATGGTAATTCAATAGGTAAGAGCAACTTGGCGGAAACCAGGAGATCCGTGGTTGAAATCCCTGCTATGGCATTGAATTTTTCAGTTTGACTATCTATCCAATACTTTAGCCTATATTCAGCTAGTGTGAAGAAATGATTAATTTACATCAATTAATTTTAATTCTTATAAAGGATTTGTAATACTAAGAGTACTTTTATTATTAAAATATTGAACAGCTTTCCGCAAATGAATCAGATATACGTATACATTTGTTTCGCTGAATCAAAATGTTTCCTTCTTCATAGAACAATAACACCTGCAAATTAGGCCAGTATTATGAATCAGTAGTAACCGGTTTGGCTATATTACATATTAAATACTGACCATTTAAAACAAATAAAGGCTAAAAGAAGTAAGTAAATAAACAAATCAATAACCTGTTGTAGCAGCATTAATGTCACTGATTTTATATTTATGCTACCAGTTGAAAGGTGTCTTTTATGTCACTCAGTTCTATAAACTTTTAGATGTGCAGGTAAATTGAATGTACCTACAGAGTCTTAAATTGAACGAGTGGCCGGCGTAACGAGAATTTTAAGCCTCAGGGAAGGAAGCGTTTGCCTCCCGATTCGGATGTTCGTAAGCCCCGAAATTTAAGCGCCTGGCTTTCTCGAGCAAATAGCGACTACGTAACCACAAACATTCGTCATAGAAGATGAGAATGATGACTTGTAGCGCTATTAATCTCATATAACATTAAATTACATTTGTATTAGCATTGCTCGGCCAGGTACGAGGGGGAATGAAAAGTATCGTACAACTTTTCTTCTTCTTCTTCTTTTTTTTCTTCTTCTTCTTCTTCTTATTCATCATCATCATCATCATCATCATCACTTCGTGGCATAGGCAATCAAGTGCCTGTTCCGTCTTCGAAGTCCTCCAGCCATCGTTTCCTGGGTCTGCCCACCGATCTGCTACCTTTGGGGTGATACTGTAATATTTGTTTTCTAAGTCTATTATCTGGCATTCTTTCAACATGTTCCTTCCATTTTTGTTTGAGATCTTTTAACCTATCATTCATACTAAAAATGTCCAGCTCTTCTCTTATATTTTCATTTCTTATTAAGTCCCTCTTCGTACATACTTTCACACTTCTCAAGAATTTCATTTCTGAAGCCTGTATTTTACTCTGTTGCTTTTTAGTTAACGTCCAAGTCTCACTTCCGTATGTCAGTATAGGTACAGCCATAACTTTGTAGAACTTTAATTTTGTTTCTTTACGTATTTTGTTTCTAAATGTTCTATTTATTGTTCCAGACACTCTTTGAAATTTGCATATTTTATTGTAGACATCATATTCCTTGTCATAACTAACATCAGTTCCCAAGTAGTTAAAATGGCTTACCTGTTCAACGCAACGATTATTTATAACTATTTTTGTTCTAATTGGCTCTTTCCCAATGAATGCCATTTCCTTTGATTTTATAAAAGAAATTTTCATATTATATTGCTTACCAGGTTTACTAAGTTTAAAAATAGATTTTTGCAGGGCAGACTCGCTATTTTGTATAATAACTAAGTCGTCAGCAAACAATAAAATATTTAAAAAGTTTTTATTTGAAATATTAAAATCTACATTCACTAGCTGCTTCTATTTGCACACTAGGTCGTCAATATAAATACTAAAAAGTGTAGGTGATAAAGTACACCATTATCTGACATCCTGATTAGTAATTTTTTTTTTTTTTAGAAATTTTACCATTGTTCCTCACATTTATTTTTGTTTGGAAGTAGAAGCATTGTATCATTTCTACTAATCGTTGTGGGTATCCTCGTTCTAATATTTGCCACATTTTGTATCGGTTTACCCTATCGAAGGCTTTTTCAAAGTCAATAAACGCCATATGCGTTTCTTTATTAAACTCCCTATGTTCTTTCAATTAGTTGTTTAACAATAAAAATGTTATCTACACAGGATCTGCCTCTTCTAAATCCACTTTGTTCTTCCGAGAGAAGACATTCAGCTATATTCTGCAACCTTTTGTTTATTATTTTAGCAAATATTTTATAGGCCGTATCCAGTAAACATATTCCTCTGTAATTGCTACAGTCATTTCGCTTCTCTCTCTTAAAGATAGGGATGGTTTGGGCTATAAGCCAATCTTCTGGGATAAATTGCTTCTTCCAGCATATATTATAGAAATGTAGCAGTCGGAGCTTTAGCAATAACTTTTTTTCTGTCATGAAATTTCATCGGGAATGTTGAAATTGCACACAGATGCAGCCTGATGTTTTCTCTACAGAGGGTTTATTTTTATTCAGATCTAGCTGGAGAAGCGTGAGCTATGCAACAATATGGCACACATGGTACTGTCAACAACTCTTGAAGCGCAGCGATGTGTAGTTCTATTTTTGTGGGCCGTAGGGCATAAACCGAACGAAATTTACATGGAAATGCTTGATGTGTATGGGAAGGATTGTTTGGACCATAGCAATGTGTCCAGGTGGTGAGCATTCTTCCAAGCGAGTCGTGTGAACTTGAATGATTCGCCACGTCCCGGGTGACCTGTAACGGCCGGTACTCACCAGAATGTCAGAGCCAATGAAGCGGCAATTTTGAACGACCGGCGAGTGCAGTTGTGACTTTTTTTTTAACTACTCAACTTTGAAACAAGTTTTGCTTTACTTTCCTATCCGTCCTCGTTAGTTAACTTATGTGTCGTTCGAATACTAATACATAACAAACGCATGTCACTAAAATGATTAGCTCTACTCTCCTTATAAGGTAGTTACTATTCCTAAAACTATCTTAAAAGGCTTTAATTTTATGACATTCCAGGACTAGGTCTACAAAGTTTCTAAATGTTATGCCAACTATTTTCAAAACACTATTTAGGCTTTGTGCTAACTTTATTATGTCGCGAGAACACGCAGATTTAATTTCGATTTCTGATCAAAACATATTCCTAAAATCATATTTTCTCTGTGAGACACACGAATAGCAGAAACAGGCTAAAAATCACCGTCTAGCTTCTTTACAAAGGCTGATTGTCACATACGAATCACACCTGGAATTATATGTCCTATTGTCATTGTGACATACTAACTCACTATATGGGTCAAACAGGATCACAAATTTTCAACCTCAATGCAGCACAAACTTCGCTGATAAGCTGGTACAGGAGATGAGCAATGTAAAGGGAGAGAACCATTTAGAAGCAGATTACTTCAGACAAACAATTCCCCTTAACATGGCAACATGTACGTTAAATTTAACGCTGGGACGCTTCAATGAATACAGATCCCAATTACTCAAGTCTGTTCACCTTACTGGGACTACTTAAAGGTCCTTAAAATGCAAACGAGAGAATAGAAAACGGAAAACATCTTGCCTTTATTTTTTCCTGTGGTAAAATCCCAACATTTCGAAACCTGTTTAAAGAATTCTATGAAAAATTATTCCAATGATGGCAGAGGGAAATATGCAGGAGCATAGGTAGGTAAAGAGCTGTCCGATAGGGGAACCGTAATTTCGGGTGTGCCGAAAGGCTCAGTACTAGGTCCTTTACTGTTTCTCGTTTTTGTTAATGACATTGCTGTTAATATTAACTGCCATATAAGGTTGTTTGCAGACGATTGTATCATTTATAATAAAATTCGGAATACAGTGCATGAAACCGCTCTTCAGGATGATTTAAATGAAATCTGTAATTGGGCTGCGGCTAACAAAATGTCAATTAATGCCAAGAAAAGTAAGTCCATTGTTTTTAGTAGAACTAAGGGCAAAATTATTGTTAACTATCACATGGCAGGGGTGCAAATTCCACAGGTGGACAGCTGCAAATACTTGGGAGAGTACCTGGCAAGTAATGCTGGATGGGACGAACAAGTAAATTCCACATCTAGGAATGCGTGGAAGGCATTACATTTCGCAATCAGAATATTGAAAATGGGGAGCACTAGGTCCAGGGAAATTGCCTACAAGGCCTTAGTGCGACCGGTTATGGAATATGGAGTAGCATGCTGGGACCCGTATAGAGCTAACCAAATCGATCCGTTAGAAAAAATACAGAAGAGGTCAATAAAATTCATAAAAAGAGGCAAGTATTTTGGGCCTGTAAAAGGAGATGAGTCTAAATGGGAGGAATTAAGAATTAGGCGTAAAAAACATAGGTTGGTAGCGTTATTCAAAGCTAATGCTGGTGTAAAGGCATGGATGGACGTTAGTGTAAGGTTAGATAATCCGGATTATTATGGACGAAACGATCATAGGTATAAAATTAAGGGTAGAAGATACAGAACCGACGTAGGAACATTTTCTTTTGTTAATAGAACCATTGAAGAATGGAATGAATTGCCTGTAGCAGTCTTTCAGGGCTGTCCCCTGTCGCTGAAGAAATTTAGAAAAAATCTAGATGGTTTATAGTTTAACTTTTAAATTATAATGGCATATAATATGTAAATAGAGAAGTAATTAGACATGTTTTAAGTGACTAAAGTAAAATAATATCATGTTTGTATTGTTTATTCTGTTATTGTTGTAAATCTAGTATTTGTAATTTGATCTGTATTCTTAACTCTGCCACCGGGTAGTACCCAATTGTAGTGAATAAATACATACATACACATAAGCTACTGTTACGCCACTTCTAGCGGAACATTTTTAAAAAGTCTGTTATATTCACATGACTTTCTCTCCCATTATTTTTATCACCATCTTTCTGCAGGCTATTCTTAAAAATGTGCCATCGATCTACAAATTATTCGAGATAAGCGTTTGCATAAGTGATTGTATTACGCATTTTTCTGCAGGAATAAGCAGCTGAATGGATTATATTAACATGATAGGTAAATACGAGCCGTGTTCGTAAAATAAGGTCTCCAAGGCGCTGGAGCCGTCAGGAACGCTATTACGCGATATCCGGTGGCACTGGCGTGTAACTTAGTGTCACCCCTTCAAATCCACCGCAACAACGAACCCGTTACAACCATTAGTCTTGACTGGGCAGCCGTTTGCGTTGGAACTTCCTATCACTTCCGCCACCAAGTGCGAGTTGCGTGCAGTTATCCGTTTTTTGAGTGCCAAGGGCACTACCCCCACTGAAATTCATCCTCAGTTATGCGAAGTCTATGGGCCACAGTATATGGATGTCAAAAACATGGGAAAGTGGGTCAGAGAGTTCAAAGACGGACGTATAAACGTTCATGACGGACAGCGTTCTGGTCGGCCTTCGGTTTCAGCCGAAACAACTGTAAAAGTGGAGCAAGAAATGCTTAAAGATCGGCGTGTGACAGTTCGTGAGCAGTGCGAACTTATCCCTGAAATCAGTAAGACTACGATTGACAAGATTTTGACCAAAAATTTGCATTATCGCAAGGTATTTGCGAGATGGGTCCCCAAAATGCTCTCCTGGCCTAGTTCGGATGGTTCCTCACCCATCCATCCTACAGTGCAGACTTAGCACTTAGAGATTATCATCTGTTTCCTGAGATGAAGTCACACCTGGGTGGATCACATTTCGAGACCGACGGTGACTTGAAAAAATGAGGTTGAGCGCTACCTGCGCAACTTGGCGGAAGAGTGCTATAACAAGGGTGTACAAAAACTGCCACATCACATGCAAAAGTACATCGATCGCAATCGTGATTACGTTGAAAAATAGCTGTAAGTTCCGCCTTTCTATCAATGTAACATTCATTGAAAATAAACACGCTTTCTATATTAGATAAAATTGGAGATCTTATTTAACGGACAAGCCTCGTATTTAAAAAAAAATTGTTGCGTATGTTGGGCATACCAGAAGAAACAAAAGAATTAGCGCTTCAGTAAATAAGTTTTCGAATAATTCTAACCAGTGAAGAATATTTGTAATCTTCAACACAGAAGTTAAAAAGTGTGTTTTTGTAGAACTGCATTTTGCAAAGTATGCTTTTAATTTACTAGTAATACAAAATTATACACAGTTAACAATGAAGAGGACTTCACTGCTTTTCAAAATAAATTGTAATATATAAATGGTATTAGTTATGCATACATCTTGGACATACGGTATCTTAACAAAACCACTAGCAACCATTTTCGGGGAAATAAAAAGATAAAATTTTTGTGTCAAGTATAGTTGGATTTCTGGGGAAATCTTTTACCAAATTTTCCTGTCGTATCCTTGCACGATAGTGAGTTGAATGCAATTTTCAGCTTACTTTTTGAATTCACGTTTTGTGTGTTAGTTTTTTATGAAATTTATCTATCATTCTATAAAATGCTTTTAAAATGTTTGTCACAAAAATACATTGCGGGTTGAATAAATTCCTGAGAAAAATACGATACTTGCTCTATCTACCATAGATTATGAGTAAAGAACTACTAATGCAGATATAAAATAAGATGATAAGTATAAAACAGATACATTATGGAAATTAATTGTTCTTTCGCACTAGCCGTGTGTACGATGCACTATGAAACGGTTGAGACAGACTGAAAAATTTCATGCCATAGCCGGGATTTTTCAGTTTGGCTCTACCGTTTCGTAGTGCATCCTACACACGGCTAGTGTGAAAGAACCATTAAATTCCAATGCTTTATTTAAAATATTTATGCGTATATGTTTTGTATTCTAGGTCCTCAAGAAATCAGAGATGACCTTGACTTGAATCTGTGGTACATGGAACACATTCATTGCCAATACTGTACAGGATACTGGAAGAAACAAAGCTGCTAGTGTGAAAGAACAATTAATTTCGATTAATTGTACCTAATAGTGGTCCGAACTATAAAGCCCGGGCCTTACAGCATTACTCACAGCATAGTAAGTCGCCCTTAAGGTAGCTATCTTATGTGTTTATGAGAACTCCTAGTGGTTTACCGGGAAAAATATAAGTCATTTGGAGAGTTTAATGTCATCTCGGCACGTTGGCCATAGTAGCTTAAGGGTCAGAGTGGCTGGACAGCAACCAGAAGATCCGTGGTTCAAATCCCAGCTATGGCATGAGATTTTTCTTCTGGCCCTACCGTTTCATAGTGCGTCCTACATACGGCTAGTGTGAAATAACAATTAATTTCCATTAATTGTACCTAATAGTACTCCGAACTATAAAGCCCGGTTCTTAAGGTACTTACAGCATAGTAAGTCGCCATTAAAGTAGTCGTCTCATGTGTTTATGAGAACTCCTAGTGGTTTACCGGGAAAAAATACGAGTCAGTTGGAGAATTTAATGTCATGTCGGCAAGTTGCCTATAGTAGCTCAAGGGTTAGAGCGTCTGGACGGAGACCAGAAGATCCGTGGTTCAAATCCGGGCTATGGCATGAAATTTTTCAGTCTGGCTGTACCGTTTCAGATATATTATGATTACAAAAACAAAAACAAAAAACTTGAGAAATTGCAATAAATTTAAACGTATCTTTTGGCAATGTAGTACCCTATAATAGGAACGCTACGTCGAAGGGAAGTCATTGGGGACATTTCACATAAGCATGCATAAAGGCAAATAAAATAAATATTAAAACTATTTATTTGGGTAAGCGTGAGACATACGGCAGCGATTCGGGAATATATATATATAAACAAACATCGTTTGCTAATATTGGCATTGAAAGATTCCTGATTATATACCGCGCGGTAGGTAATATCAAGACAAATAATTGGAAACCGGATACCGGAAAACAGCAGAAAATGAAGGAGATTGACTTTAATATAAAGACCTTTCCTTGGATTGGTCCACAGAATTTCAATTCTAATGATCCAGTTTCAGGAAATCCCTTGCTACCTTCCTATGGAAAAGGCATAAATATCAACATAACCAAGGAAAGTGATACGTTAACCTTGTATCTATTTCACGTTTGTGACCTCCTAATTCAGAGCAGGTGTCTCAATTCCGTTTCTCTTGTTCACGGCCAATAAACTGGAATTGTTCTTAACTTTTAGCTGCAGTTTGAGCTTCTACGCTACAAACGAACAAAAATTTTGGAAATTCTTTACACTATAACTCATTTTTATATACATCATTGCTTTTCCCTTCGGCTATCTACATAAACAGTAAAATAAGTGTTTTTAGAAGTAACAAAGATCGCAGCACAAATAATGTATTAAAAACACAAAAATTATAGAAAACATGTAGTACTGCGTATGTATTGGAGCACATAAAGTTTGTAATAAAAAATCAGCTATACTTTTCTGAATAGCAGGATATTGTGTATCTCTTACAGTTTACCAGCTATACAGAAGTCAAATAGAAGAAAGAGGATATCAGAGATAATTCCTGTAAAATTTATAATATACACTTTTACTTTTCATAAAATATCTTTAATAAGCTTTGTTTTACATTTAATTGAAACAGATAGCGTCATTTCTGAGGAAATAAAAATGTTCATTTTCTTCAATAAAGTGTGGCTTGAGGTGTGAAATTTTCTTCAAAGTCGTCGTGTTCTTCCTTGGAAGAAGTTGAACTTAAGCATCTACCAGGTTTGATGGTTAACCAACTTTTAGTTTTGAGTTATGCTGGAGTCAAGTGGGGCAGTAATCGGGAAACACTGAACACCGCATACAAAACATTCATCAAGCCAATACTTCTTTATAATGCAGAGGTAATAATTACAGCAAACAGTTCTAACATAAATAACCTAGAAGTATGCCAAAATCAGGTCCTGCGATTAATAACCAGTGCAGCAAAATCAACTCCAATCACGGCAATGCAAGCCTTAACTCAGAACTATCCAATACATCTAACTTTAGAGGAGCAGGTACTAATACAACATGAAAAAATATTGCAGTTAAAAACAACAAAATGGGAGAAATGATTACTACAACCGATCAAGATGAAAACACAAACAAGTTTCCTACACAAAGTTATGAAATTAAAAACAGATCTGAATCTTCCTAATTCTAAAGAAAACATTTTAATCAAAGAAAACCCACTGACTTTTGAACCAATTAATATTCAATTATATTTATAACAAAGAATTACAAAATCTGAAACTTCCAAACCTGTACCAAAAGCACTAGCATTAGAAACTGTGAACAATACATACCCACCTGAAGAATGGTTACATATCTACACAGATGGATCTATCTTAGACAACAACTAAGGAGCAGGAATTAAGTGTGCACTGTTCTCATTCTATCAACCAGCAGGATACCACACAACAAATTTTGATGCAGAAGTAACGGCTATTCATATTTCACTCCAACACCTCCTATACAGAATAGGTAAATTCAAAAAATGCTGTCATACTTTCTGATTCTAAAGCAACATTATGTGCAATAAGTTCATATAAAATGAGGTCAATCCAAATTTAAAAATGTCACAAAATAATCCAACAACTTCAAAAACTACAGAAAAGAATTATATTAACGTGAATACCTGCACATTGTGGAATTGCTGGAAATGAATCATCTGATTTTCTTGCCAAAAAGGGTGCAAATTTAATTCAGAACAAAAGTAAAAACTTACCCTTTACAGCCATAAAAAGATTAATCAAAACAAATATAAAAACAAACAAAACCAATAAATATCTAACAAAGTCAAAGATAAAAAATGGAACATTTTAATTAAAAATCCAGAAATTATTCAAGAAATCCCACGTAAAGTTTCAATAGGAAATTTTAGATTACTCACAGAACATGATTATTTGGCCAAACACTTACACAGAATAGGAATTTATACAAGTCCAAATTGTCCTCTGTGCAACAAAGAAGAGGAAATGACTGAAGAACATCTTTTAACCTGTGAAGCCCTACCTGCCGGAACGAGTACACAGAAATATTGGAGAGCAAGAGAGGCAGTGGCTTCATTGTCAAAGCCTAGGATTTGAAAACAACAACAACAACATATTTTTGAGTTATGCTATTTACAGGGACACGTACCTCTTTCCTAAAAATGCTTTTATTTTGATTCAAAGTCCCTCAAACATGTATCTAGGTAATCGTCAAATTTGTGGGCGGAAAGCAATAATTTCTTTACCTACTATATACATGGTAGAGAAGTGAGTGGATACCAAGTTGTGTATAAAAGTTCATCATCTCCCAAAAATGAGACATTAAGTTTTGCAAATAATGAGCCGGATTATAATATCAACTCAGAATTTATGGGCAAGGGAAAACGTAAAATATATGTCAACTCAGGCAACTTACACCAGTAAATAATCGAATTTGTGCCGTTTCGTTGTTATACAACCCTCACACCAAGAAGGTGGGGAGATATACTCTCGTTTATATTGTCCTTCGAGTAATTCGTTATGTTCTGGTACTGACCTAGTGAAAGTAATTCGTATTACTTATTACCTCGCTGCATAATTTACAATGAAACTACTTTCAATACCTATGTTGCAATTTGTTCGTACCTATCTCAAATTTATACAGAAACGTATTTTCTTTATCTTTCTATTCATAAAATTTATTCGATAGAAACTGATCGAATTTATATTTCGTTGTTCTTAAATACAGGAACATTAAACAACATTAACTTAAAAAGGTAACGGTTAATAAGTATTTACATATGTGGTATTGTTATAAAGTCATTATATCCATTTTTATAAAATAGAGCATGGAAAGGTTAAATGTAAACGAGTTGAGAATGAGTGGTGCAAGTTTCTTGAGAACCTTTGTTCGCATTTTCGGAAGATAATCCGGTTTTAGTTTAATATCCGATATTCATTTTTACTTATATTGTTATTAATTGTGTGCACACACACGCACACACAGAAATTCACTCTTTGGCCATAGAATACTTCGACAAATTTATTTATGTTGTGTTTCAATTTAAAAAAATGTTAATGCAACGCAAATACTTCTTCTATCCATTAGGGAATCATTTTAAAGTATTAAAATTAAGAACTGCTTTGCAACAAAAGCTTTTGGGGATATTTCTTAGAATTTTAATACTATAGGCGTATATAATTTATTATTCATTCATTCATTTATTTTATTATCATCCCTAGTTTTCAGAAAACTATCTCTGATATGTAAGAGAGAGTGCTGCATGTCAATGAAAAATTGGAAATCAATAACAAAGTGAACTTTTAGAAAAATCTGTGGGTGACTATGTGTAACTCAAAAATGGTAAGTAGGTTAAAGGCCATGTCATTTTAAAGATGGTATTTAAAGTTCAGGTTGTCCAAGGATGCGGCACGAGGATAAGCCTTCCACTCCAGACAACATTTTACATGGAACATTTTAAAATAAATGTTCGAGTTTCTTAAAAATGGCCTAACAAAAATGATTAAAATGCCATATTTTAAGATATTTTATAATGAATTAAAAGTATATCATGAATTTTCCAGAAGTACCTTCTGAAGTGCTCTTCATTTACAATTAATGTTGTATAATTAGTTAACTTTTAGAGCTACACAAAACCTTATTTCATAAAACATGTAGATATGATTAAAGTAGAAAAGTTATTCCGAATGTTTTATTTCAACTTTTTCAGGGGTATTCCTTGTTGTTGGATTGAATTGTCAAATACTTGCAGAGAACGTAGTTTCAATGCAATTATATAATGACACGCTATCAAAAGATCTTATCAGCGCTTCAACTATCTCCCAATTATGAAAGGGTAGAGTCAGACTGAAAAATTCAATGCCACAGCCGGGATTTGAACCACGGATCTTCTGGTTTCCATCCAGCCGCTCTAAACCATTGAGCTACTATGGCCAATGTGCCGACATGACATTAAATTCTTCACCTGACTCGTGTTTTTCAAGGTAAACCACTAGGAGTTCTCATAAACACATGAGACAACTACCTTAATGGCGACCTATTATGCCGTAAGTACTTTAAGGCCCGAGCTTTATATTTCGGACCACTATTATGTACAATTAATGGAAATTAACTGTTTTTTCACGCTAGGCGTGTGTAGCACGCACTATGAAAGGGTAGAGTCAGACTGAAAAATTCAATGCCATGGCCGGGATTCGGACCACGGATGTTCTGGTCTCCGTCCAACCGCTCTAAACCATTGAGCTACTATGACCAGCGTGCCGACATGACATTAAATTCTCCACCTGACTCGTGTTTTTCAAGGTAAACCACTAGGAGTTCTCATAAACACATGAGACAACTACCTTAACGGCGACTTACTATGCTGTAAGTATTTTAAGTCCCGGGCTTTATACTTCACTAAAATTAATGGACATTAATTGTTCGTTCACACTAGCCGTGTGTAGGACGCACTATGAAAGGGTAGAGCCAGACTGAAAAATTCAATGCCACAGCCAGGATTTGTACCACGGTTCTTCTGGTCTCCGTCCAGCCGCTCTAAACCATTGAGCTACTATGGCCAACGTGCCGATATGACATTAAATTTTCCAACTGACTCGTTAATGGAAGGGTGTCTCTGATATGAAGCAACGTGCTGTTAAAATGTATAAATTCTATAATTATATTTCAATGTTTCGGAAATGGTTTGCTGTATATAAGTTTTATTTTAACTAAGATACCAACACACTTAGTTTCAGATGTCTACATTTTCCAGAGAATAGTTATTTAGAGTGATATATAGACAATTTATATCAATCTACTCTTTCTAAAACGATCCAGACACATTAAAATTAAACCTAGTGTTTTGCTTCTCTGGAGGAATAGCTTTACATATTTAAGTAAATAGAAATTGTACTGAAAAATTCAATGCATTATTTAATTTTATATTCTGGCAAAATTTCAATTCTTGACACGTTACTAAAATGAAATGTCCAATGTTGCCAAACCATTGTTGCTATATATAAAACTGGAATCTATCTTTGTGTAGTACATATTTACCCTTATTTCCTGCAATTAGATTTAAATTGAACAATAAATCGCCTTAAGGAGCATATGACAATTTTAAATGAGAGAAAACCGGTGTTGAAGCTTTAATAGTCATGGAATACACATGCCTCACTTTAAAAAACAAAAGGTACGTAGGAATTAAAATCGCCAAAAATAGGGAAATAAATGCAAAACATGAGAAGTAAAGGACGTAGGGCTAATAAATAGGAAAAATTAAAAATCCGGATGTTTCAAGACCTTTTCTAGAAATGTTCACCGCATGTGTGATCTCCTACAGGAGGTCAAGAAGATCTGTTTCGCATTGCTGCATCAACTGAAACTTCTATATTATTAAACTATTTTGCATATAAGTGCTCATACTAGTTTGTTGTGTCTAATATATTAGCAACTGTATGTATTCATGGTCGTTTTCATAGTCTAGTTGGTGATCTTGACCCCAATGGTCGTACAGCACACACTCCCCTTTCCTCTTTCCTGCATTTCGTGTTAAAATTACAGTACAGGTGTAAATTTCATATATTTTTTTAATACATTGGCCAAACCTTCACAGATCCACTTTTGGAGACGTATTTAGAACGAGTTTTCATAATGGCCTAAAGTTGGCATTTTATGCAATAAAACTTTAATTAAATATTTTCTTCAATGCAAGGTGAGTAAACCGGTTTGGTAATTCAAGCAAATTTTCCTGAAGTCAAGAAACGATGTGGCTCATTTTTGATTAACTACCTTGAAACAGACATTGCTATTTGCCGACAAATAAGTAGTACAATGACACGCTGAAGGGCGAGCATTCATCAGCTAATTAGCACATAAGCTGACTCTGAAAACATTGGGTTGCTGTCGAAAAAGGTACGCTCTATCTGCCCTTAAATTTTAAGAAAATATAGATAAAAACTGATTTATTGCATATTCCCTTATACATAAAACAGACGGCTTAGTGACAGCCTAAGTTTTTAAGAGCCAGTCGCTATTTGATGCGTTAGAAATGCAGTTCTGTTTTCATGACCAGGGCATAAACATAGTCATCCTCCTATGCTTTGACATAAATAGTATCTTTAACGAGATTTACATTTTTTGGTATAGTATCACATCGTCCCTCTCTCTCAGTCATTTGATTTGGAGAACTTCAGAGGTTAATCCAGAAATGTCACGATATATCCACCTCGTTTGTCCTCAAAACATTAAAATTGTGGTAATTTAATCAAATGTTAACAGCTATTTATGGGAATATAGCAATTATAAAATATGTTTATGTAACGGTAGTTTTCTTGAAAATCATCGTATCGCATCCTTGAAAGTTAAACTTCGTATATAACATCCAAGAAAGCACGCACGAGCGCTCATATCTTTTTCTAAAAATGTGTTTTTTGGTGGAATTAAAGGAGTTTCAAGTATTGGAAATTAATTTTTCTTTCACACTGGCCGTGTATAGGCAAAAGTATGGAAAGATAGAGTCAGACTGAAAAATTTTCAATGTCATAGCCGGGATTTGAACCACGGATCTTCTGGTTGCCGTCCCGCCGCTCTAACCTTTGAGCTACCCTGGCCAACGTGCCGACAAGACATTAAATTCTCCAAGTGACTCGTGTTTTTTCCGGTAAACCACTTAGGAGTTCTCATAAACACATGAGACAATTACCTTAATGGCAACTTACTATGTTGTAAGTACTTTAAGGCCCGGGTTTTATAGTTCGGACCACTATTAGGTCAATTAATGAAAATTAATTGTTCTTTCACACTGGCCGTGTGTAAGCTAAAGAATGGAAAGATAGAGTCAGACTGAAAAATTTTCAATGTCATAGCCATAGCCGGGATTTGAACCACGGATCTTCTGGTTGAAGGCGTACTTAAAGTACTTACACGTTGTAAGTCGCCATTAAGGTAGTCGTCTCATGTGCTTATGAGAACTCCTAGAGGTTTACCGAAAACACACGAGTCATTTGGAGAATTTAATGTCATGTCGGCACGTTGGCCATAGTAGCTGAAGGGTTAGAGTGGCTGGACGGCAACCAGAAGATACGTAGTTCAAATCCCGGCTATGGCATGTTATAACCATTGGATATAACACAAATATAAACAAAGACAAAACATGAACCTGACATATTCGTCACCAGGAAAGCTTTAGGTCTTTTTTTTTTTTTATCAGGTCGAGAGTGCATATTGGGAATTCAAGGGCTAGGGCCGCAGGACCGTCAGGCATTCGAGAGGAGGAGGTGTTAATCAGGAGCCATGCAGCGCCGAAACTCTTCCCGACACTTAAACCCTGAAAGAGACCACCAAATGAAAAATGATGTGAAACGATAATGGAGGAGAAATGGAGGGACAGGAAATTCGGAACATGTGAATAACTTACCCAGCATTCGCCGGATGAAACGTCCCGAAAAATAAAGTTTGTGTCAGGTAGGCTGGTCACGGAAATCGAACCCGGGCGCCTCCGATTACGCGTCCCAGCCAAAACCACCTGAGCCATTCCCCTGGCTAACGAACCACCAAAGCTGACCGTGTGTTAGTTTGCTGGACGTTTCTACGAGAATAATTCAGAGGAGAGCATTCAAGGAAGTACAGAAAGAGACTGTGGTGCAATTATGAGGTCCTTGTCTATATCGCTTCGTTCTTGTTTTGATCTTGAAATGTTGTATGTGGATATTGTCTTAACGCTAAGCGAAATGTGAAACAAAAAGCGGTCAACAAATATTTTTTGGAAAGACAAGTTACGTTCTCTGTTCTCTTATGGCATTTTATCCCTTTGTCGTTCACTTCTTTACGATTATGTTCAGCAAATATCACATTCTTCTGATCTGTTCTACACTTTGTTCACACTAAATACAACATAAGGTTACAAAATATATCTGAAGGAAAGAGTAAAAAACTTTGAAGTACTTCACTTAGGATATAATGATATATACTCAGGTAATCTCAGGGCAAAATTAATGACAATATACGAAAGGGAAAAGTTTAATATATTATTAGGATTGAAGCTGAAAAACTAAGAATTTCAATCGAAATGACAACACACTCGTCATATTTTATATATGTAGAGTACTGAATATTAAGAAGTTTCTTATAAACCAACATTATCTTTCCAAACATTTCGATTTATGTATTTAATTAAGTTTGATTTACAAATTGATTCTTCATTTACACATGTGTAGAAGTAATCAAACTCTATTGATGAGAGAATATATGCATAATGTTGCGCACAGTAGGTAAAGTAGAAATAGCGGACGTTGACTGATTCACCCAAAGAGCTGGTAAGAAAATGTTAGCGGAATTACATATTTTGAAGCAAACTGAATAAATAAATACCGAAGATTTAGAAAAAGGTTCGCAAGAGTTTTTAATCCAGTAAAACTTCTGACATGCGGCTGTCGTTTCTAAGCACACTTACAGATCAACAATCTGAACCAGATTTGAACCTTGAGGCGGTCCGACCCGTAGCGAACCACGTCGAGCTCTCCCTTGTACTCAACGCCTCACAATTAAGGATTGGTGGCGTGAGGAGGTTAAGGAAAGGGAGATCGTAACCGGTTCGCGGTGACTTGTAGCTCCCGCATGAGAACTCTCATCTGTACTGAGTGGGTGCGTCCTGACTGGTTGTGGGTTGAATGATGACACCTCGAATCTGGTAGACAGAAGTTTATTGTTGTCCTTAGGCTCCTTGCTCGCCACCGTAAAGTCGTCGCCGGTGTGGTTGCTATGTTTAGCGTCACTGTCAATGTTGTGATGTGAAGCACGGGGGCAGTAGCACTGCGTAGTCGAATTGGATATATTTATCGTCTTCCCTATACATTACTCGTAGTGCTAACTCTCACTGGAGCGATTGTTAGATATTGCACTTTGTCTCTGTGCATGGCGCGGAAGTGTACTTGTTAGGTGGCGCCGAATACGCGTCCGTCTCACGTAGAACTCAGGATCGAAGTGCCCTTACTAGCAAAATCTACTTTCCGCCATCCCTTTGATTTACCCCCACTCTAGGTATTTCTCGGGGTTTGCAAAATCACATGAACAAATATCAGTTTTCTATTGGCTGGTAACTATCCCCACTTGAGATCAGTGTTCAGAATTTCCAGTTTCGGACCTAACATCAGAGACGCTTACTCTAACGGTCCGCATGCAAAAATTTATGTGGAAGCATGCGTTCTGAGCGACGGTAAAAATCTTAAAGTCTGTTTCCAGAAGAACGCATGGGATTTTAACAATGGGTTGTTTTCCGACTGGGAGGCGTCAAATTTGTCTTGAGGACAAAACAGACAATAGAGTAGAGTTTTTTGTTTAAAGGTATTGCAAAGGGAGTTTACTGACCTTCGCAGAGTGGTCCTGTCACTGTGACGGTCTCCGGGGTATATGCTAGCATTATGTCATATGTCTATTCTGGTATACGTCATTTATTTGTATTTATTCGTTTGTTTGTGTTAATGTCTTTCTGATATCAAATTATATGTCATCTCAGTGTTCCTAGGTGACAGGGGCTGCGTCAACCTGTGACTTTGGAATCGTAGGATAGAACCTAACAAGTTAAGCCACACTAGGTCTGCCAGAATTCCAAGAGAAAAAACAGTGACTCATTTTTTAACATTTTTAAACTAAGAAAGATACATTGGCAAACACATTATGCTTAATACATAAACATTAAATTATACACATTATTAACCTTCCAAGTGCTCTTCCATCTGAAGGACACATTTAATTGTATTACACTGAACTCTTGGCATTTTTAATAACTCCTCATCACATTTTGCAGAGTTATAAAATTCTGAACAGGATTTATTCTTATAGTTCTCTGTCACCTGGAGCTTTGCCATGATTAAATCTGTTGAGTGCCTGTTTCTTGTGTCAGTCCACTTATTTTTCATGAATAAAAAGATTCGCTCTACAAAAGGATTTGAACCAAGGATGCTAAATAAAAATTCTACCACTTTGTAAATATTTGGCACAGAATTGCCATGCCCGGGTACTGACGAAAAGAATGTAAGCCAGTTTGCTGCAAAACCACCATTTTTTTTCACAGCGCTGCAGATAATCGTGATGACTGCTTTACAGGAAGGGACTGACTTCGAAGATTTTGAAAAAGCCGTAGAAGTGTTCCACCTCATAGAACGTATTTACATTGTTTCTGCACACACCCGGATAAACAAATATATATCTTACCTCTAAGACTTTCATAGGCAGAAGAACAAAATCTTTTTAAAATATTCAAAAACTCATCATGATCCGTTGTCATGGTTACACCATTACCCACTTTACATCACTTCTTTATTTCATTATAAATACTAATATCTTTCACTATTCCTCACAATATGAAGTATAAAAATAACTGCTACAGTTAATCCAAAGCAAAATATTCCAATTTGAAGATAATATATCTGCAGTAGGATGTGCTTTTGTTGTTTACGAAAACCAAACGGAACTAACTCCATGTTTAAATTGTCACCTGAATGTTCTGTATTCCAGTCGTAGCTCTTAGCAATTAAAGAAGCTATAAGATGATGTACTGTTAATGGGAACAGTGCTCGTATTTTTAGTGACTCACAATCAGCTCTACTCGCTGTCAATGATAAATACAATTTAAATTCATTAGCACATGGAATCAGAACCTTGCTTCAAAACCATCCAGGACATATTTGCATGGGATGGCTTAAAGGACACAGTGGAATTATAGGTAACGAGAGAGCTGATTGCTTGGCTAAGAAGGCTGCAGAATCCAATCTTCCTGTGACATACCCTTTATGTCCTATTTCTACTATAAGGAGAATAATACATCAACATATTCTTGAAGAATGGAACCAACCATGGTTAACAACTCCAAATGGAAGTTTAACAAAAACATTATTCTTCCCTAGTGTATATGACAGAGGAAAATGTGAAACTCTTGTACCAAATTTTGTTTTGACACAATTTTTATGTGGACATGGTAAATTTGGTGAATGCTTATCACGCTTTCACTTAACATCCAACCCCGAGTGCATGTGTGGTGAAGAATTTCAAACTGTGTTTCATTTCCTTTTCTGTTGTCCCATTTTCTGGTGAGAAAGACAAGAATTAATATTCAAGCTAGACTCTCTAGGAACTGAATTTTCTGCTCCGCTCACATCTTTGCTAATGAAGCCACAACAGTATAAGTACTTCATGATGTTTATAAACTCAGTGTTTGAACGTCTGAAATAGTTTAAATTAATATGCATCATATTAAAACATAATTCCTTCCTTCTTGTATTTAAAATATTTTTGTTAAAATTGTATATTTATATTTATCAACCCTAACCCTAATATACTACTGTGTTAAATAGGGTTCAATAAATCTGGATAAATAAAAAAAATTCCAATAAATACCGAACTTAGCATGTTAATATTATTTGGTTATTAAGTCCATTTTCTTCGAAAGTTACAGCAAGCATTTCCAAAGTTTTCAAAATTTTAAAGAAATTACCTTCACACCAAACAACGCATTCTTGGAGCATTCCCATTATACGGAAATGCTTGAATTTCCAGAAATAACCAATGATTTGTATTCAAGAATAATATATTTAAGATATTTATGGGACAAATAAAATGTCAACCTTGAATGATCCGGAACAGCCTTGAACAGTCACAGTGAATATTTATAGCTAGTAAAGGTTATAATAGACAAGATCTTACTACACAAAAAGTTCAGAGCTCGTTATGACACACAATTTATGGGAAATTAAACGGGATGCGTTATTAACCATTTCCCAAATATTCTTGGTTATTAGTTTGAACTTTTAAATAGTTATGTATAACTAGTAGGTCGATATTCGTTTCTACCTTGGACCTCCATAAAGTGAACCGTTACATAATCACATGCTTTCAAAAATCAGTCTATGCCTTAACCTTTTGTTTTACCTACAAGAGCTGTAAAATGAAGTCACATTTCATCCCAGTTAACAAGTAAATAAGTAAACGAGTTGAACATGAAATAATAAAATGTAAAAGAGTAGTAGAGAAACATACAGCATATGTGAGTACAACATATACAGAGTGGCCCAAAAGTCAGTACCCATTACATTTAGTAAATAATTTGACAGATGAATGTCATATTCCAGTAATTTATAAGTTGTACGAGGCGTGTCCGTAAAATAAGTTCTCCTAATTTATTTAATATAGAAAACATGTTTATTGTCAGTGAATGTTACATTGATGGGAAGGCGAAACTTACAGCTATTTTTCAACGTAAACACCATTGCGATCGATGCACTTTTGCATGCGCTGTTGCGTTTTTGTACACCCTTGTCATAGCACCCTCCCGCCAAGTTGCGCAGGTAACGTTCAACCTCTTTTTTCAAATCATCGTCGGTCTGGAAATGTGTTCCACCCAGGTGTGACTTCAACTCAGGAAATAGATGACAAGCACTAGGTGTGTAGTCTGAACTGTACGGGATATGGGTGAGTATATCCCATCCGAACTGGGCCAGGAGATCAGCCGTTGCATGTGCAGTATGGGCACGAGCGTTGTCGTGATGAAAAATCACTTCCTTCGTCAGCATTCCCCTTCGATTTTGAATGGAACGTAGCAATTTTTTTAAAGTCTCACAGTAGCTAGCGGCGTTTAGGCATAAACTCGCACAACAATACACCTTTACTGTCCCAGAACACACTGGCCATCACTCTGAAGGCAGAAAATGTATGTTTGAACTTTCGCGGCTTCGGTGAATTCGAATGCCGCCACTGATGAGAACATTCTTTAGTTTCTGGTGTTGTGTGATGCACCCAGGTTTCATCGCCAGTGCCAATTGAATCCAACAATTCCTTACCCTGTTCTGCATAGCGCTCCAGGAATCTGTGGGCCGCTTAAACACGTTGCCGTTTATGGTCTTCAGTGAGCATTTGGGGGACCCACCTCAAACACACCTTGCGATAATGCAAATGTTCGGTCAAAATCTTGTCAGTTGTAGTCTTACTGACTTCAGGGATAAGTTCTCACAGCTCGCAAACTGTCATACGCCGATCTTTAAGCATTTCTTGCTCCACTTTTGCAATTGTTGCGGCTGAAACCGTACACCGACCAGGACGCTGTTCGTCATGGACGTCTGTACGTTCGTCTTTGAACTCTCTGACCCACTTTCGCACGTTTTTGACGTCCATACACTGTGGCCCATAGACTTCGCATTACTGACAATGAATTCCAGTGGAGCTAGTGCCCTTGGCACTCAAGAAACGGATCACTGCACGCAACTCGCACTTGGCGGCGGAAGTGATAGGAAGCTCCATCGCAAACGGCTGCCCAGCCAAGACTAATGGTTGCAACGGGTTCATTGTGGTAGGGATTTGAAGATGTGAAACCAAGCTACACGCCAGTTTTGCCGAATCTCGCGTAATAGCGTTCCTCACGGCTCCAGTACCTTGGAGACCTTCGTAGGACAAGCTTCGTAATTCAAGGGAGATTAAAACTACAAAAGAATAGTAATAGCAATGGGCAGTGACTTTTGGGCCATCCTAAATAATTATTCATAATCGAATTTATAGTTGCGTTTATTATTTGTTTTAAACTATATTTAAACTTTGTTGCCTATATGTGTTTTAATTGTTTAAATTATTTTATTTACACCTTAAACGTGAAAGTATCTTCAAATAAATTCCAATATCTTGCAGTACATTTCACTTCCATGTACATTTGCATAAAAATGCACTTTTGACTATTTCTAGCCCTTTGGATGAGAGGAAACAGATTTACAGAACACCACAACTCTAACTAACAAAAGTGGTAACTAATATCTACCACGTTGCCAAGAGAAACTCAAAACTCTCTTACAAACAAGATTGCTTTTGGAAATCCCCGTAATATGTAGACGCCGTAGAGAATAATCTCATCAGAGAGGCTGGGTAAATCCAATACATAAGACGATGATCTGTATCTCTTACAGTCTTCAACGTCAGCCAAGGAGCTATTCGCGAATATGCGATGCACGCCAAGGTCAGACTGAAGGAACATCTGCATTGCCATAGGCAATTCACGTTTTGTCTTGCGCTCTCTGACAATGTTGTTACCACATGTTGTATGACAATGTTGTTTCAAATTCTTTACACAGTCGTATCTCAAACTACATCATATAATTGGAATTTGCGTCATTGTTTTCCAAGAGTAGCCAATGGTTGAATTGTGGGGTTGTATATATACTGAAAATGTAATAAATTAAACACTTTAATTTGGGTTTATTTCATTAGCAACTAACTAAACGGCACTTTAAGCGTATTGTGATGAAAGATTGACGTAGACAACAAAAACAAAAGTAACGCGATAAAGTTAAATGCACAAGCAGTCACAGTAGAGTGTGGAAAGCGATGCTCAGTTGTCGCTTTGGCAAAGAACGTGCCTTCTTGACTCGAACTGGAAGTACAGGACTCCTGAAAAGTATGTGAAGATAGTAGTTTACACGATACGTCTATTTATGATACAACAAAGTGACTCCAGGGTAATATTGAAAACCACCTCACTGGATTTGATAATGCTTTGGCAAGGAAAGATAACGAACCTCCTCTTGTACCTAAGCTTTCCGTCTCCTAAATGGCAACTACTATGCATACCTGCTATCATTCAGCCCGTTTACTTAGAAGATGGAGAGTGGCAGCAATAATAAATTTACCCCAAACCTTAGAACAGAATAGAGAGTGGGTTTGAATCTCGGACAGACTGAGCTATCCGGATAACGTTAGACTTGACACTACTGTACCACTCAGAATTAAACAACTTTCGAATCGAATCAGAACTGAACTACTGAACCTACCTACTTACCTGCCTCTGGAGCGAGGAATTGGCACACAATGCATATACGCTCGGGCTATTACACTGTAGAACAAGAGCTTTAGCCTCGTCCAGGCCATGTAGCCGTAGAGCAACTCACCGACACTGGCCACCGACAAGCAGACAGCCCAGAGACGAGCAACCAATCGCGCCCATGGTGACCATATTAACAAGGGAACTATCACTACTAAGTTTATGCTTGTATTCGCTGAGGTTTGATGGCATCATCTCTGATCTATGTGGAGCCTGTATGCAAAAAATAGCAGGAAGTATTCGAAAATGACTCCAGAATAAAGCACAACGTAACACAGCATTGTACTGGAGAGATTATTTACCCCTGAAGAGTAACGGCCTACACATGGCATAAGTAAGGAGCGCTGTCCTCCGCACTAGCACAGAGCTGACCGGGGATTCCCAGTAGACACTTGCAGGTGGTCACATGTGGTGCTTTCCAGGCTTCAGTTTTGGTCGTTGCGGTTCTACTCCGCAGCAGATTTTTGGTGCGCAAGGTTTATATACAGCAGACATTATAGCATCAAATCTTCTGGTGCGTAGCGGTTGAGTACAGTACTAGTTCCCTTGTAAGTTGAATACTGAACTCGTCGACACTCTCCATTTCCATAATGTACGAGAAAGTAACATGCGAAAAACTGGGAATGCTGGTTAAAACAATCGCGCAGAAAGAAAAGTTGATAGAAGTGGCTGATTCACCAACACGTGTCGATAGAAATATGTATCAAATATCTAAGCTACTAAAGCACATGATTTTTAATATTTCTGTATATAGAGAAGAATTAATCCTGAGATATACAAGCTTGTAACCACATTAGATAACGAAATCGGAGGAAGAAACTGTCAATAAACGAGGCAGCATGAGTATATCCGGCCTTTCAAGGCGGGTCAAATTTATTATACTCGAAATTACGTCTGAATGCGGGATCACATTAATTTCCAAAATTAGAAGATTGAATATACTCAAGCGTTTGTGCTAAGAGGTTTAGAGTTTCTTTATGAACTCTCTCATTTTGAGAGATTCGTAAGCTTCAACGAAGGTTGCTACGGCTTTAACTTTTGTCCTTGAATTGTTATACTTCGACACCGTATCTTTGGAGAGTATCAACGGTAGTCTTTCGAATAGTCACATATCCTTGGTTCAGTTCAACTGCCTTATTGCTATTTGAGACTCAGAGGTTGTTATTGGTGTCTTATTTCAATCTTAGACAGAACTGAAGTTTTGTCTATGGTACACTTTGAATTGCAGACATTTCACAACTCTTCTGCTCCCTTACCACTAAATAATTGTTCGTTTTACTTGTTATACCACTTTTATAGCAGGTAAAAACGTATTGCATTCCAACAAAAGCTTCAGGACTGAAATTGCACTGGCGGTACCAGTTTTTAGGTACCCGGAATAAAAAGAAACACATTTTTAGAGAAATATCCTTATATATAAAATGTCCATGAACGGGATTGATACCGAAATTAAAGGATTGCCATAAGTAAATAATCACGATGGATTTAAAAGGAATGTTGGTTCTTGGTTACAATGCGTGCAGGTGCAGTTGAGTCGAATAGCAGTTGGGGTGAATAAGTTGTTTTAATAAAAGAAACGTAAGAAACAGTGTCATAAGCAGAGTTCTAAAGGGTAGCACTTGACTTTGTTTGAATAGGGTATTCTTTGGACCCTTCATAATGGCATGACAAAATAGTCACAAAGGCAATGGTGATTACGTTGAAAAATAGTACCGCCTTTCCATCAATGTAACATTCATTGACAATAAACATGTTTTCTATACTAAATAAAATTGGAGACCTTATTATACGAACACACCTCGTACAAGTCGTCACTAGAATTTATGAGTCTAGTTTCATACATACAAAGGAAAAATAACTAAAAAGTTTTTTCTCTAGTTGTCAAAATTACAGAGGGTAGTGGGTAACGAAACCATCAATTAGCACAGTTGCATGCAACATATTATGTCGGCTCCCAATAACACATCACCGCACTCATATGGTTAACCGCTTAAATAAAATCTCACAAAATATTTTTCCTTCGAGTACCACTGCATTTATTAACAAGTACATCACGTGGAGCCGAAGAGTACCGTTACTGCACTTTTTCCTGTGCTCTTTAAAGACCAGTAGGTTTTCCTGCAATAAGAGCAGAAACAAACATTGTAACAGTATTCTTTACGGAACAGGTTTGGATGTAAAGAGATATACAAAGATCGATACATCGACGTTTATGTAACAAGTGCGGCAATAACAACAATTGCCACCAGTTCGTATTTAACAAAGAACCTTGCCATGGCTGCTTCCCAGGATTTCTTCGCATGCTTGTTAACATATTATTACACACTCGAGTAAAGCATAGCCTCAAGGTTGAAATTACCGTAAACAAACAACTCCTTAAAGACTGAAATGTTTGCAGCACGGTATACATAGGTCTTGACATTGATCTCGTATTTCAAATGAGACAGAACATTCGAGGTTAATGGTGTTTTAAAGCAAGGAATAAGTGTCGAAACTTTGCTGAAAAACCTTTACGTGTCCTTGGCTTGGTATTAATGCTTTAAATCTCTGTAATGCTTTGGCATGAAAAGGAAATTATTATGTGTTTCAAATGGGAAGGTGTTTGTCCTTGAGCGCTACTAGGCGAGCAACCAATGGGCATCCTGCGGTGTTGTCGTATTGCATTCCCGCTAAGTGGTGTGTGAGGAGCGCCAACCTAATCAATCTGTACGAAATACTATTCGCGCTAAGACAAAAATTCAGATTTCACCAAAACTGATCCATGTGGAAGGTAGAGAGTAATGTACCTAACATAACCATGAAAACCCCATATTTTTAGCTCAAATAGTTTTTCTAATACAAATAAATAAAGCACTGTTACCTGTATTATAACAATAAATCGGGACGTAAGCAGTGTATGGATATCATTATTGGTTGGCATGTATGCGTGTACGTATATTTGTAATTACTGTGAACTGAAACGTAAATATTTGACATGACGTAATAAAAGAATTACTTTGAATAAGTCAATTCGAGCGAGAGGAAACATTAAATTTCCTGCTGCCCTGGCAGAACGTGTCTGGTCACATTATATCTCAGTTTTTGAATGGTTCGTAATATTTATTTACTCTATAGAATTCAAAGTGGTTGGTGTATATGTATGTACATATACTTTTAATTACTCAGAGCTGAAACTTAAACTACTGACATGACGTGATAAAGGAATTACTGTGAATAAATCAAGGTGTTAAATTCGAGAAAGAGCAAACACTTCATTTTCTGTTAGCCTGTGGAATGCTGTATGCTTATGTTTATGAATGAATGTTGGATAAGAAGTGCTTATTTACTCTGGAGAGTTCAGATCAATATCATTCGGTTGTTCTTTACACAACAGTAGAGCAAGAGTTAAATAGTGCAATGGCTTCTTGCTGTGAATTTAGTGGCGAGTCAAATAGGCTACTATTGCGAAGTCAGGCTCGAAGTATTGCTTTTAAGGTGCACACGTTCTTCAAAAATTGGTCAATGATGAATATAGAAATCACCTCGATTTCAAAAATGCTCAACGGCTTACTGCTGAAGCGTGTGGTGTAGGTAAAACAAGTGTGTCCCGCATTTGGACTAGAAAATCAGGTAATTCATAAACTATAGTTATAGTATTTAAAAATATACATAATTTGCGAAAATTATTTTTTCAATTTTGATTTTGGCAACTGCAGCATTGTAAAAGCTTGTAAAATATAATTCGCTTACCCTTAAATCCAGCGCCAAGCAGACCTGCATGTTGTATGACTGTGCGAGAGAGAGGGAAATATAAAAGGAGTGGGGTAACAAGCTGGCAACGCTGAGCGTGACACGACATCTGATTAGCTGGACTCCAGAACCCTTCCAATTTGAAACACATAGTAAATACATCACGATCTTCAAGAACTGAAGATAAATAGTCAAAAAATTCTGCTACTAAGGGAGACTACAATTTACCAATAGGCATTTTTATATTCCCCAAGGTTTGCCTCAATCTAAACATTACATTTCGCTATTTTAGAAGATTGTGGACTTTGGGCACCCCCAAACTCAAAGTACATATTTGCAGATGTCATGCTAGTAAAATATTGTGTGACTGTCTTATAGTTCGATATAAATGCTTTGAGTTAACTCGATGTAATTTCAAAACACATCGTAACATCGCACGATACGAAATCGCATGCATAAATGTGGCCTACGTAAGTTGAAAGTGTAGTGACAAGGATGGAAAACAGATAGTGCATGACGTAGTGCAGACCCAGTATTGAAAACTTGGTGCCACGCAACTGAAAATACTTTTAAAGGGCATATTACAGTTATGTATAAATACTGTTATTTCACCTGATTTTCTCTACATATTCTTCAAAAATATTATTACACTCATTCCTCTAACTATATACTTCAAGTTAATTGAAATGAACGTTTTCCGAAAAGTTTTTATTATTATACAGAGCCTTATTTTTCACTGGTGGCTGGCCGCGGGCGGTTAGTGCTGCAGCAGATGGCACGTTGTCGCCGCAGGAGGCAAGTTGCTACTGCGTTTAATATACGAGGTACATCCAGAAAGTAAGTTCTGTTTGCTAATAAAACTAAATTGTGTACAGATACAGGAAAATTATTTATTGCACAAAATTCTGAAACTCTTAAACTACTTTTCCACATAACTGCCAAAATTTTGCAGGTATTTGTCATAGCGAGGCACAAGTTTTGGACACCTTCTTCAAATAAGTTTGCCGCCTGTATCTTCAACCTGTTGAAAACATTTTCTTTCAGGTCTTCGTCATTGTTGAAGTGTTGACCGCCAAGGAAAGATTTGAGATGCAAAAACAGATGAAAATCGCTAGGAGCGAGGTCAGGGCTGTACGGGAGTTCGTCAAACACATCCCAGCCAAATTCCTGTCATTTGCAGTGTGTGGTCGTGCTTTGTCGTGAAAAAACACAACACCTTCTGACAGCATTCCTCAGCGCTTATTGTGTATTGCGCGGCTCAGTTTCCTAAGTGTCTCGCAATAAACATCTGCTTTCATTGTTTGACTACGTGGTAAGAAATCAATGAGTAAGATTCCTTTCCTGTCCCAGAACACTGTGCACATCATTTTTCGAGGCGTCAAGATTTGTTTCGGCTTAACCTTTGCTGGGGATGAGGTGTGCCTCCATTCCATTGATGACGCTTACTTTCAGGGGTGTCGTAAGAAACCCAAGTTTCATCTCCTGTGATCATCTCTGTCAGAAATTGTTCGCCGCCTTCATCATAACGGGTCAAAGACTGAAGTGCAATATCCATCCGTTTTGTTTTGAGTTGCTCAGTAAGAATCTTTGGCACCCAACGTGAGCAAAGTTTACAAAATTTCAGTTTTTCGGTAACAATTTCATGAACTAGTGATCGTGAGATTTGGGGAAATTGCATAGCGAGAGCACTAATTGTAAACTTGCTGTTTTCCTGGATCTTGTCATCAATCGCGTGAACCAGTTCTTAACCAAAGATGGACGCCCACTCCGTTCTTCATCGTGCACTTCACTACGTCCTTCATTGAACTGTCGGGCCCATCTTCTCACCATTGTATCATTCATCGCATTTTGTCACTAAACATCGCAAATTTGCCAAAAATTTCAATTGGTTTCACTTTCCTAGCATTCACAAAACGAATCACAGATCTGATTTCACAAGCGGCGGGATTTTCAATCAACACCGACATTGTAAACAAACACAACATAGCGTACGTGGCTGAGAGCGATCTCACAATGGCGCACGTTTCTTCTCCTTGATACAGAGCGTCTACTGCGCAAGTGCGGAACTGCGATCGCAAGGCTGCAGCGGAGATAAATTGAGACAGAACTTACTTTCTGGACGCCCCTTGTATAAATTCTAGCGCTTAGGTTTATCATGTAAATTATAATAACAATAAGCACACATTTACGAACTGTCTCACTGAGAGTTGCAGGAATACCAGGAAATTGGTCTACAAATAGCTGCGTCGCTTCCCTAAAAGGTTCCATTCACAGGTAGGAATGGTATTTGAAGATGCGGTGTGCTAAAGTATACACATTCCTTGGTATTATAACAGAACTAATCAAAATTTGACCATAAAGAACAAAACAACCAGCACTAGCAACGGCCAAACAAGCACCGACGCGGAGAAATGTGGGTACCAGGTATGCTGAGAAGCACTGTATGTACGCAGCCACCTCCCGCCGGACAGCCGGCCACTAGTGAAAAATAAGACACTATATATTCTTACATAGGAGATAAGGAGAACACAGAATCCTTAAAAACACTCAAATATTTCAGGAACTAATTACTATATAACGGCTTTAGAATTGTTATATTTTCACATTGACACTTTAGCACTTATCAACTCACAAAGTGGGGCATCTAATAATAAGTTTGATATTTACCCTCGTTTATCCTGTTAATATTAAATTGATTTTAGGGTTCATTGTTTCAAAACGCTTGTACGTATCCAACGCAAGATGACCAGCAGTATTTGCATTAATGCGTCATGTTCAAAGTGCAGATTGCTCATTTCACCACAAGGACAACATTTACATCATGAGTGAGTAAATCTGCTGTACAAAAGTGTAAATATACAACCGAAGAGAAATACCGCACGTGCTATTGCTTCTATCCATCATGAGATGAATTTAGACAACGCAATAGGAACTATTACCTAGATGAAATATTTGTATTATATTAAATATATACCTATGTTAAATGCTATTTTAAGTAATATTAACTTTGTAGAGAACTGTGCCTAGTATTAGGCTAGTATCACTTTTAATAATTGGAATTGAATATCTTCTTCTTCTTCTTCTTCTTCTTCTTCTTCTTCTTCTTCTTCTTCTTCTTCTTCTTCTTCTTCCTCACGCCATGGTTTGGGCATATCGCCGGTTCCGGCTTCATAGATCTCTCCAGCGTTTTCTGGGTCGTCCTCTGTCTCTTCTTCCATTTGGATCATAGTTTAATACTGCATTTGGATATCTTCCATCCTCCATTCTTAATATATATTCATGCCATTGTTGCCTTCGTTCTGATAATTTTTCATGGATTGGTTCGATTTCTAATTCCTTTCTAATATCCTCATTTCTTATTTTGTCCAATATTGTAACCTTTAACACTTCTTAAAAATTTCATTTCTGCAGTCTGTATTTTATTTAAATCCTTTTTTGTTGGCACCCAGGTTTCGCTTCCATATAGTAAAGTTGGAATAGCCATTACCTTATACATTTTCATTTTTTGTCCCTTCTCACTCTGTTTTTAAAATTTCTTTGGATTGTCCCACATATTGCTCGGAATTTGTTTACTTTTTCTTCTATATGAGCATTGTTTTTAAACATATGTTACATCCTAAATATTCAAAACTCGATATTTGTTCTAAAATCCTATTTCCTAAAACAATTGGTAGTGAATATAAAAGCGTAATTAAGATCGCATATTACAATATGTCCTACATACTTAATTTACGTTCTCTAAAGTTAAATCATATATGACGACCAATGAAAAGAGTTCAAATGAGCCCAGGGTCCATATACCTTAGCCACCCGACGTTCATCTCTCAGGTTAAGGAACCGAGGTAAGAAATTGGGACCTCCTGAACGTTAGGTAGACACGCTACCACCTACACACAAAGGTGGGAATATGTTCTAAGGTTATCGGTATCTAAAATAATGTCATACGACAATCACCAGCTGAGTTCGTAGCTCCGCCAATGTTATCCATAAGTTATTTCAATTCGTGAGGTCGTTGAGGGGGTTCCTCCTCCGGAGAGGAGGGTCCTTCGACTCTTGCCATACCGGGAGCAGGTCCCTTACTGGTATGGATAAAGTTTAATCATAATGGTAGTGGGTTAAGGTGGAAGACAAGTTAGGATACAGTTTTATTAGGGAAAGAGGTAGAATATTGGAAGTATATTGGAGATTTATTTAGAGGGTCCTAGTACACGTTTGGGTTTTTTATTTGATTCTCCGGGATCGAGGTCATACTCTCCAAGTCCACGGATGAGGTTACTGAAACTGTTTGAAAGTTTGGAGTAGAAATTGTGCGATAGATGTAGGATGTAGTCGAATAATTTAGGGAAGGATAGGTCTAAATGAATATTGTCGTTTGGGATATACCAGCCGGCTGCTGTACGGAGGTAGCAGTTTTGAAGGACTTGGAGTTTGCAGAGGTGGGATTTGGCTGCTGCACCCCAGACTTGGCAGGCGAAGGTCATTGCCGGCCTTAATATCTGCGTGTAAAGTAGGAGCTTATTTCTTAAAGCCAAATGCATAAGTTATGGTTACCATTAGGTTTGTTGTTTTTTCACGTTATTGGATGGAGGGATTGGGAAATGGTGGGTGGGAGAAAGTGAAGAAGAAATAAATAATGAAGGAAAGAGAGAGAAAAACAAAGAAATAAAGAAGGGAAGAAGGGAGGAAGGAAAGAAGGAAGGAAGGAAGGAAGGAAGGAAGGAAGGAAGGAAGGAAGGAAGCAACGAAGGGTAAATAAAGAAAAGGGACAACCAAAAGAGGTGGTTCAAGCATAACTATTTATAATGCACATAAAAATTATTTTACAAGTTTGTATTTCCAACTGTTTTCAACCTAATTATATGTTTATTGATAAATTCTATATATATATATATATATATATATATATATATATATATATATATATATATATATATATATAAAAATAAATGACTCTTCTTTCTAACGCGTGACGCCTGCGATTTTTCCTAAGTCCTTCGCACATTTTATACACACTTTAATATGACTTCTTTACTTTTTAGTTCATTATCATCCTTAGCAAACCCTTGTCGAATAATAATTGAATGCAAGCCTCCTAATTATTAAAATAAAAGCACAAGTCCATTTTACTTATTTGTCGAACCATTTTCCTATTTTCAACAATGCACTGAACGAATCTTAAAAATTCGAAGAATGCACAGAAAGAACAGCCTTCTTCCAACACAGTACTTCTCTGGAAAGCAGGTCTACTTTTGTAAAGCAATAAACCCGGAGAGGGACCATGGTCAGCATTTTCCAAAACTGGCCTGCTGCTTATTGCATCCACGTGTATTTCTGCACCAGTTTCGGACAGCTGTCTGGAGCATTTTTGCAGAAATTGGCTACAAGTGTTACACATCCTTCTCATGTTGAATACAACGGGAGAACCTGTCAGTTGTCTGGTTAAGCATGCGTCTACCTGCACCTTGGAACTTTGAAAATATTCTCGCGTCACACAAGAGAAACTTTCTCCAAATAAATTTAATTAAATGTCTTGTTTAAAATCATTCATAGCTTATGTTTTGGACTCTGCAAATTAATTTCACGGATTTTCCTGACAAATAAATTGCTGCTTTCCTTTTGACAATGTTACCTTTTGAATAATGTGGAAAGGCTTTAAACAATTTTCAGACAGAATTTAATTTTCAGCTAAAGTGAAGATAATATCTTAGAGGAGCAATAAATTTCAAATTTTATTTCTTTATGTGTTTACTTTCATATACCACATAAAGTTTGCAACCATCTGCAGCACTTTATTTCTCTCTCTCAGCATTGAACCTAGTTCATATATTTTGACTAAAAAGAAAACACTCCAGGCATCTTGTCGGATTTGGATTTACTTACGCTTGGTGTAAAAATACAATCACAGTTGATCATGAGACAATTTTATATAAGCAGAAATTAGCCAAGATGTTCCTGCCTAACTACAATTAACAGTTGCTGCACCTTGCACATGATCATACCTCCATGGTGTATGCCTAGCGTGTCTGCCTCACATTGCAAAGTATCAAATCTCTTTCATAGTTATCTAATAAGTCAAAAATATATACTCTTGTGCGAAAGAAGTGAGGACGGATTTCCCTCCAGCTACTGTCTGCCAAGCTATTGCATGGGGCTGAAAAACAAACTTCATGAATATGTGGTTACTTGGGGATTGAAAGGGAAATGAATACTTCATGCACAAAAGGAAGGATATAGTGAAAGTTGTCATGTGCTCATAAGAAGACATTAGGCTCATTGGTTGTTTCTTCCCCCTTTATCCTGGGAAGTCGCATGTTCGGTTAATATAAGCTCTAGGGACACCGAGCTCATTTGAACATCATTTCAGCCAACGTCCGGAATGTGATATCTAGTTAAAGAACGTTGAGCTTCAAATACTTTATGTGTTTAATTAATTAGAGCCAACTTAAAAGTTCAATTTCACGGCCGAGATTTGAACCACGGACCTCCTGGTTTCCGTCCAGTCGCTCTAACCTCTCGAGCTGCCATGGCCAACATGCTGACGCGAAATTAAACTCTCCAATTGACTCATTTTATTTTCCCGGAAAACCACTTTAAATCCTTATATTCGAGATACATATTTGTGGCGAATTATTATTGTAAGTACTTAAATACCAGAATTTTTATCATTAAACTTTAATGTTAAATTTATATTGAGGAATTAATCCATTCAGAATTAATCTTTTTAAATACAACTCCAGTATATGGATGTTTTTAATAAATTAGATCCAACTAAAAAATTCAACGTGATGGCCGGGATTTGAACCACAGATCTCCAGGTTTCCGTCCAGTAGCTCTAACCCCTCAATTAATTCCTCAATATAAATTTTACATTAAGAGTTCAATGTTAAAAATCCTTGTATTTAAGTACTTACAATAGTAAGTCGCCACAAATATATATCTCCAGTATGAGGACTCTAAGTGGTTTAGCGTAGGCACGTATTTAAGGGGGGTCCAGGGATTCCGGACACCCCCAAGTGAATTATTATTTGAAACTTTTAATAAATAGTTGAAATAAAACTTAGTTTAAAATTAATCCAAAAGGTTTATTCAAGCTTCTTATCTTAACGTCTCTATTCACTGTCAGGCAAACATGAAGTTATTTAAGAGATGAACGAAAAGTTATGTAAATTACAATAATTTATTGCGAATTTAATCAAGTCCGATGTATTATAATTTATTTATTAGAATTACCAGATACTTACTTAAAGGTATGTAATTTTTAACTGCTAAGTTCCTAATTCCTTATTCATTGAAGAAGAACTAATACTTCAAATGCATTGATCAGTGGTTCACTGTTTAAATATCTGATAACTGCTTATATCACTTTATCTCAGGTATAAGAACAAAAATTGTGCAATGTGCAAGGCCTTTCTACAGACTATCCAAAGAAACAAGAGAAAAACAAACTTTAATAAGAACAATTTGTAGACGCTTGTTTGGAGAAAGTCTTTGGAATATAATATATTACATGTGTCTTTATTTTTGACTAGCATGATAAAAACACATCCTTGATTAATTATTTATTAAAAGGAAATAATTCAACGTAGATTTTTTGTACCACCCCAGAAATTGACTTCTAAATACGTGCCTGGTTTACCAGGAAAATACAAAGAGTCAGTTGAAGAGTTTAATGTTACGTCAGTATGTTGGTGATGGTAACTCAAAGAGTTAGAGCGACTGTACGGAAACCAGGAGATCCGTGGTTCAAATCCCGGCCATGGTATTGAATTTTTCAGTTGGCTCTAATGAATTAAAAATATCCATATAGTGGAGTTGTATTTCTTCTTCTTCTTCATTTCATGGATTAGGCTCTCGCCTGTTCCGTCTTCACAGTGTCTCCTTCCATCTTTTCCTCGGCCTCCCTACGTCCCTCTTTGCTTTAGGACTATATTGGAAAACTACTTTTGGCAGTCTTGTATCATCCATTCTTCCAACATGTTCAAACCATCTTCTTCTGTACCTATCCATTCTTGAGGTGATAGCTTCCACTTGTAATTCATTTCTTATATTTTCATTTCTGACCCTATCTTCTCTTGTACATCCTTTTGTTCTTCTCAAGAATCTCATTTCGCAACTTTGTATTCTGCCGATGGTTCTTTGTGTAGGTGCCCAGTTTTCACATCCATAAAGTAACGTTGGGTCCGCCATGGTGTTATAACATTTTATTCTTGTTTCAGATCTTGTTTTATTCTTTAGGGTTTTGTGAATTGTTCTACAAATTGTTTGAAATCTCATTAATTTTTGTTCGTGTCTTTATCTTTCTCATTGCTGATTTCACACCTTAAGTAATTGAAGGAGGATACTTGTCCCAATACTTTGTCATGAACGACTATTTTCGACCTTATTGGTATTTTTCCCCAGTTTGCCATTATTTTTTACTTTTCTATTGATATTTCAATATTAAAACTTTTCCGTATTTGGTTAAGGTATTGTATTGATCGTTGTAGATCATCTTCTGTTTCCTGTATAATTACTACGTCATCTGCATATAATAGAATATTTAAAATATTTCCTTGGGCTACTTTTATGCCTGCGTCAACTTTTTGTCTCCAATTTTGGATTATTTTATTAACATAGATGTTAGAAAGTGTCGGTGACATTGGGAAACCTTGTCTGACTCCTTTGTTAGTTAAAATTTCTTCTGATTTGTCTGTCTTGAATCTTAGTGTCCTAGTATAAACTTTTCACCACCTTTACCAAATGTCTTGCTCTATCATTATGATCCACAGCTTTTCTCGGACTAAATTATCAAAAGCCTTCTGGAAATCTATAAATGCTCTATGTGTCTGCAGATTATGTTCTCTTCTTTTCTCTAGTATCTGCTGCAATATGAAAATATTATCTGTTGTCGATCTTCCTTTCCTGAAACCACTTTGTTCTTCACCTCAGCTATTATTTTCACTCTTTTATTTATTATTCTAGCATACAATTTATAGATTGAACTCAGAAGGCTAATACTTCTGTAATTATTGCATTGTCTTCTGTCACCTTTTTTAAACAGTGATATCACTTCTGTCACTTTCCATCTCTCTGGAATTTTTCCTTTTATCCAACATTTGTGTTGTATTTAAAAGGATTAATTCTGAACTGATTAATTCATCAATATAAATTTGACATAATATGTATTTGTTTAAATCTGGCGTAAAATCTCAAAGATTGCAGGAGGATATCATTCCATCATTATGCAAAGTAGTCGGTGGTGAATTGCAAACTATACAAACGTACTATTGGTGGCGTTCGTGAAGGTTGCCAATTACATATTTAGTTTCTGACTTTGAAACAAACTGCTCACGTGTTATTTATAACTGGTATGGATGCGTATCAATAAACTATTAAAACTGTCTTGTTTGTACTTAACGTTATTTAATATTAAGTCAACTCAGACGATGAATGAGATGGGTCTATAGTCTTTCAACATAAGGGAAAAGCCTGCAAAAGGATATTGTCACCCTGACCGAGATTTGAACTCGGGAGCTCTTGAATGTGGGACAAACACGCTACCGCCTACGCTACAGGAATGAAGTGTTGATATGTCAACAAAAGTTCTCAAAAACGAGATATTAACTAAAGTTTTACTGGTCGTTTATGTAACTTCAATGAGTCAGAAGTACTAAATTTAGGTTTTGCATCCTAATATAGTCAACTATGGAGAAAGTAATTAGTATCACAATTACAGTATGGAAAGCAACTTATATTACATAACGAATTTCGCAACAATCGACCTAATCGTTCTTGAATGATCAGATTACTTGCTCAATTAATTTAGGCTTTTCATTCTTGGTTTTTACGGCGTTGAGGGTTAATTACGCTATAACAATTGAGAAGGTATGAAAAGTGAAAAGTTTGGATGGAATCCAGTTTACTATCCATCGTTTTAACCTATGAAGCAGTTACGTTCTAGAATAATTAGAGGTTTGAGAGGTTAATGATTCCTCAATATGGGTAACAGCGCTCCGAAGAGGTCATGACCTTTGAAAAACCAATCACTTAACGTTCACTTCCTTATAGGCTGAATAACAATGCATTAACATCGTCTTCCCTGACCGCATTACGTTACCACAATCCATGCAGAAATTATTTATTACTCATTCGTTTTGCAATATCGCATTGTTCTGCCCAGATTGATAAAAATGTTTTTTGAGAAATGTGAGCGTTTAGCAGAGAAATTGCAGCTACACTTGTATTACTCCACTATTTGTCAAATTATCTTTTTGCATTCTCTGCACAGTATGTATATATTGCATTTCACACGAAATTTCTCTGCCAAAGATAAAAATGAATGTTTTAGTTCATCTGAATAAAAGAATAGCATTTTTTGAAAAACAAAATGTGTGTGTGAAGACTTCACAAGCTATTAGCAAAACGTTTAAAAGCAAATTTTATTTGTCATGAAAATATCTGTATCAAAACCGTCAGATATATATATATATATTTTTTTTTTGAAAATAAAGAACAATTTTCCCTTCAAAGGAGTAACTTGCGGTGGGTATATTTTCTTGGAAATCTTTGTGTCATATCCATGCTGAATACCAACTTTGGGGTTCAGATAACATTTCGGTTTGAATGAAACATCCATATGGAACGTTTTATAGATAAACTTTATTTAGAGAATCCAAAAATATGAATTCAACATCACCTCAACATCAGAGGTCCGGAGTTTGAATCTCGGTTAGGGTGAGTTACCTCCATAAGGTTTTTCCGGGTTTTATCCTTATCCTTCAAGACGAATGTCGGATAACTCTAAGCTCCATGAATACTGGACTCATTTGAGCATCATTTCAACCAATTCATTCACCGTCGGATATGACTAATGTTGGAGGATGTAAATTACAAAAAAAAAAAAAAAAAAAAAAAAAAAAAAAAAAAAAAAAAAATCGCCTCTTGAAATGTTAAGTAATTGGTGGAGAAAGTAAAACAGTATTGCCAGAGCGCTGCATGAGACATTTCTGGTCTAAGATCTAAACTTATAACTCGTTATGTTTCGAAATCTGTCTTACTACAAAAAAAAGGAGACACAAAATTTGTATTTTATGAACTATGTGCCGTTTTAGGCATTTTAGTTAATATTTTATGGTTTGTTGATTAAAGAGCATTATTAGTAATTTTTATTGAATTATTTCATTTCTCCTGCCAAAAGATCAAATATAAATCTTGATAGATATAGTCAACACGAAAAATTCAATGCCATGGCCGGGATTTGAACCACGGATCTCCTGGTTTTCATCCAGTCGCTCTAACCCATTGAGCTTCCATGGCTAACGTGCCGTCCTGACATTATATTCTCCACGTGACGCATATTTTCCCGGTAGACCATTAGGGGTTCTCGCATCCGCGATACATCGTTTGTGGAAACCAGGAGATCCGTGGTTCAGATCCTGGCCATGGCACTGAATTTTTCATGTTGACTATCTATATAAGGATAGTATGAAGAAATAATTAGTTTCCATCAATTAAATAAATCTTGATATTCAAAATCGTTAAAGATGTTTTGAGAAGCTATATTTCAATACCAAGTGCTTTAATTTAATATAGTTTCTCTATACATTAATCATTTATTTTATATGGCATTTAAACAAAATTACAAAATTGTTTCTTACACGAAATCCTGTAAAGACAAGGTTGGGAAGATAGAATCACAAAAATTCAATGTTTTAACCGGGATTTGAACCACAAGTTTTCCTATTTTTGTCCAGTTTCTCTAACCAACTGAGCTACCATGTCAACATGCCGGCACCATATATAATTCTCCAACTGACTCGCATGTTTCCAATAAACTACAAGACCTGCCCTTAATTTCTACATTCCGTACTGAAGTTCATTGCATATCCCTTACCTATTTCAAACATATGCATACAAAGTTTTAGCATGATAAATTCCATAATTCAGATACACTTTTAAGGTTTAAGGAGAGAAGGAAAGTGGAGGTAATTGGTGTTTCTCCATTAGGGAATGCTATGAAAGATTACAGTAATATTTAACGAACAATCTCATGTCTTCTACATGCTTCATAATTATAGAATTGTTGTTATCCTTGGACCGACATTTATTCTTGGAAAAACCAGAAGATGCAAAATTCTGGCTGGTTTGACTAAAGTGGCAAGACCCCTGTGCGTAACAGTCCTAAAATTCTCAAAAGGAATGTCTCAATCCACGCATGTTCCTTTGCTTTTGAAACAGGGCAAAGTGTTACGAATTTGAAAATTAAGGGTTCTTGGAAACTACTTTCTTGAGGTTAAAATTATACAGTTTCAAAATTAATGTTCTTTACGTCTCTCTGTGGGCAATATTTGATGCTTCAGTATTTTGAAATTGTAATCAATTTTCTTGCAAATGTTTCTGTTGAATACCGTAAGCGACAAGATTCCATCCTTAAAAAGCCACCCATTTTCTATCTTTTGCCGCAAAATACCTATGCTTACACTAATGTTAAGCTCTTCTTTTGTTGATAAGATGAAACTAATATGTTCCCAGTATTAAAAATATTAATATCGTAAACATTTAAAACACACAAGAAGCTCGTTTACCCGTCAAGGTTGGACCAGAGGTAAAACTGGTAACAAAGTATTCAATAAAAACTTCAACGTGGATAGTGAAATATAGATCATTGGAAAAGTATAAAAAAAACATAACCGAAAGCTATCCGAAATAATGAGGGAAATCGGAGAACTCGTAAAAAACCTGCTCAAACGTCGATTTGTCCACGACAAATTCCACATGTAGTCTCCTGGAGTCGACCGGACCATCTATCCACTAGCCACTGTGCCACCCATATGTGTTTATTACAGTATGCAAATATCTTGTAGTAAAAAATGAACCAAACTCAATGGAAATTCGTGCGGTCATATAAATGAGGCACTTCAGTACCGAATTCTGAAATTCTGAAATTCTGAAATGGTAAAGAAAACTGTTAAGCTGACATAGATTATAAACCTGACTCAAAATTTCATCATGCAGAAACCATGAGATAGTATTACTCTAATCTCCGAGGTAACTCTACTGATCAAGTGAACCATTAGCGCAGTTTGAAGGGGAATATGTATAAGTAGGATGATTTTCTATGTTAAAGAGACAGTATTAAAAGAATAGAAAGATAAAGTGAGTCAAATGTTGAAAAGTGAGTCGAATGGTGTGCTCGGAATTCTACAGTCATCCACAACATCGCACCATAGGCACATGAATAGTTACAGAACTTAAAAGCATGACAAAACATTAAAAAATTCAAGCCATTGATCAAGCCCGCCTCGGTAGCGTAGATAGTAGCATGTCTACCCTCACGTTCAAGAGGCCCCGAGTTCAAATCTCGGCCAGGGTGAGTTATCCGGATAAGGTTCTTCCGGGGTTTTTCCCGTATCCTGAAAGAGGAATGTCGGGTAACTCCTAGCTCTATGGACCCTGGGCCCATTTGAGCATCATTTCACCAATTCCATTCATCATCCGACATGACTTAACGTTGGAGGACGTAAATTACAAGAAAGAAAGGGGGAAAAACAAGGGAAAAAAGCCATTCATTACCTCAAAAATGACTGATATTGCAACAAATTATTTGACTTAAATTGTGTGCTCTAAGTGAGAGTATCTCTTCCGTTAATCAGTTGTAGATTCTTTGTACGTGCATGTTTCCAGCAACAATTTTTTAACATTTGGTGAAATGATGTATTCGATTAGCTCCATAGCTCATTATATTAATAAGGGATATCCTGTAGACATTATTTTTATTCTTCAAACATTTTATGTCACGATAAACCCATTCGTACTAACAAAGTGATTGATCACAGTATATTTGGACGATCGGATAAGTATTTTTAATCAAGAATTAAAAGTTAAATTCTTCTTCTGCACTTAGGATTCGGAATTACATCTGTTCTGTCTACTATAGGAATTCAAAACGGTTTTAGCAAATAATAATATATCAAAAGGGGAATAATCTTTCAACTTAAAATAAAGCATAAGGGAGGCCATGCATCTAAGTATATAGAATAATATAAAAATTGACAGTAGTACTTCTGCTAACAAATTTTCCCTAAAATTCAAAGGCTACTCTCATTGGTTACTTAATAAATCTATGATCATTGCTATTTTTAAAACATGAGAACTAAAAAATGTTGAAAATACATAACTACTAATAATGAATAAACGTTATTACCAGTAAAATATTACATTTATTGCATTTGGTGTCTTCCCAGATAGTTGAAATTAGCAATACAAATAGACTTACTAGGAAATGCGGCACCTTTGGTTACTCTGTATTGTCAATATTGTCAGAGTTCCGAAGAAATTATCAAGGATAGCGACATTAGTAAAAACTAAATTCAACGAGTAATTTCTCAAGTCAAAGACCTCGATGTGATAATAATAGTAAAGGGAAGCTACGCACATGAGGAAAAACATGTTGAAGACAAATTTAAATCAGTGTGGTATTTTAGATAGTGATAACTAGAATAATGCTTTGTGAAAGCTATTAATCCCTTTTGAAAGTTATACTTCTAGGAGTTTGGTGTCCCCAAACCCCGGTGTATCTTTTGCTCTACTTACGTGTGAATAATCTGATATTGCTCCGAGGGACCCTTAATCTGTATGCTAACATTTTTATGTTCCAGATATCTTTAGATTACTTGAATTCATGTTCTCCGCAATCTCTCTCTCTTTCTCTCTACCTCCCTCTATACACATACATATTTTCCTAAATTTATTTTAACTTTCTCTGAACAGCATAACTAATAAAAGTAAAGTCGGACGACTATCGAATCTTACACTGAGTTAGTCAGTACTATTCACGCTTATGGGCGTAATAGATTTTAACGAAATAACCTCATCCTAAACTAATATTTACACATAAAATGCTTCGGTATTCACTTTGTGGCTATGGTTTTGATTAAAACTACTAAATAAGTACTTAAATATAAAAAATTAAGTGTATGCTTTCAATTTTACATGAATATCTCACAATATTACCTTCATATTGATCAAATTTTATATATGTTTATTTAACTGATAGATCAGTATATTCTTTGCTGCATAACATTCCTTATTACTGTTATTGCACTAATCGTTTATTCTGGGTACTTTAATTTTCAGGTCTTTTGGGACAATTCTGCCACTAAAATTATTTTTAATTCCAATTTGCATTGAGAACTTGTTATTTATTGCTGTTCGTTCGTATCTAATAAGTTAGTTTATATTGTGACTTTGTGGGTTCGCAGAATTAAAAGTCCAATTTGCCGAAATTCTAAATGTTCTTTATTTCCGTAGAAATACACTGTACAATTCTCAAGTAACAACATTACTTCACATATACAACACAATCTTCCGAGGTCGATGACAATAGCAAACAGCGTTCAGTTTACAACATCAGCTCTCGTTACAACAACACTCTCAGCTGTTCTCTGCTTACTTCTCGCGACTCACTCTCGTTTTACACCTGTCCGCTGGCGTGTCACAATCTGCTATATATCTCATTCATAAATTCTAGAGATTTCTAGGACAAACAAGAAGCCGATAATCACTAGATGTTTCTGGAATGACAAGACGAGTGACGAAATCCGAAATTTCCAGAAGCATAACTTAATCTATGCCGGCAAGTCCTTTATTTCAGCTATCTTTATTTGCCAGCTCTTTGTATACACAAGTCGCGCTATCATAGATAACGGCTTCGTGACAATATTTAGTTCAAAGTATTTTATGTTTTCAAAATATGCGATCGTCAAAAAAAGAACTGCTCAATGTGTTTTTGAAATAATTTATATAATGTAGGATAAAAACTGGCTCCACTCATTTGTTTAGCGCTTTTTTGCACTTTTCTATTTATTCTTTATCTCCTACATATAATATTTCGTCCCATGTGCTTCCTATAAAATTGCAATAACTGAATATTAATAGTAGCTTTACCATTAAACGTATTGACTTTACTGATACTTATAAATTTCTTTCTCAGGTAAAAATAGAAGTCGTTTGAAATTTCGTTAATTTATTGCAAAATTGTAACAATGTTGTGAAGATTACAGGAATAAACTTATTCCAACATAATAAAACTACATATTGAAGTCTGTCTCAAATGTAACACTACAACCTTTACCACCTTCTGGAAATATGTATTTACCAAACAAGGGAAGTCTTTAAAAATCATTGCGATACACGCGGCATAACATGTTGACATGATTAAACAGTTATACACAAAGAACTTCGGAGGATATTGATTTTATACAACACAAACTGGGCAGTAATGAACCGCAATACGAGTAAGTTGTAGTGCTAAAACACCTTACTTAATTTTTTTTCTTCAGCTTTATTAATTGAAAGCAGTGACGATATATAACGTCCTGTAACATCTATAAATATAATAACTCAAATGAATCAAACATGTTTTGTGATAGAACAACCTCTGCCTTCTTCCCCACCCCATATCTATGTCTGCCCCTCCCCTCTCTCTCTGTCTTTCTCTCTCTCCCTCTCTCTCTCTCTCGTACACGCACAGACACATAACTCAATAAGGAATGTAGGCTTTGAGAG
>CM060955.1:110651478-110718978 GCA_030765055.1 Mantis religiosa | reverse complement strand
AAACTACTATATAAGACTAGAATTGCAAATGTTAAACTCACTATGCAATAGAACTGAAAATCACATGCAAATAACTTCCATATTTAATTGTTTTTTAAACTGCTCGTAAGTTAAACTAAAATCCAGCTCTATTTTAGTAGAGAGTTTATTGTATTTCGCACACAACCTAACAACGGGAGAATTTTTATGGGATACTGTTTTGGGAGTCTTAAATTGAAAGAGCTGACGATTTCTAAAATCAGCAGAACTGACATTAAAATATATTCTGTCAAGCAGTTCTTCAGTGAATACCAAGGCGTTTATGAGTTTGTACAGAAATAATTGTTCGGCTATTGTTCTACGATCAGAGAGTGAGACTGTTTTGAATTCGTTAAGCAATTGACTATAAGGCAAGTTCTGATTATAAGTAAAAACACCGTGAGTTTTATAATGTAAGTATCTGAGGAACCTTTTTTGGATCTTCTCTATTTGATTGTTGTGACATTTATATATTGGTGACCTTAATACAAAACCAAGTTTCTTAACGGAATCATTGGTTATATTTATAATGTGTTTATTAAAAGTGAAATTCTGGGTCATGGTAACACCTAAGTCTCTGACAGAATATACTCTTACAAGTGGAGAACTATTTAAATAATATTTAGAATTTAAGTGTTGCTTGCTTCTAGTATATATCATAAAGGAGCATTTCTTAATATTGAAGTGCAGTTTGTTTTCCAAGCTCCATTTATAGATATTATCCAGATCAGATTGTAATTTTATTATATCATCAGTATTACTAATTTTTCCTGTATAATTTTAGATCGTCAGCATACAAGAGACATTTGGAGTGATTAATGCAATTTGGTAGGTAATTAATGAACAGCATAAAAAATAAAGGTCCTAAATTTGATCCCTGGGGCACTCCAGAATTAACGGCAAAAGTACAAGATTTTGACTGATGAAAATTTACATACTGTTTTCTGTTAGAGAGATAGGAGGAAATTAAGTTTAACATTTGAATTGAGAATACAAAATTAGAAAGTTTATATAAGAGAATGTCATGATCTACCTTATCAAAGGCTTTAGAGAAATCAGTATATATAGTATCAATTTGGCAGGCTTGCTCTAAACCTGTAGAAACGTACTGTACAAAATTAAGGAGATTTGTGATGGTAGAGCGTTTGCTAATGAATCCATGCTGATACTCTGAAATGTACGGTTTGACATGCCAAAATATTCTAGTGTACAAAATATTTTCGAAAACCTTCGCAGGAGCAGAAAGAAGTGCTATTGGTCTGTAATTTTCTATTTTGGTTGCATTACCGTTCTTAAATATAGGAGTTATGCTTGTGATTTTCCATTTTGAAGGAAAAAATTGTTTTTTTAAGATGAGATTGTATAAAATGTTAAATGGAAACAAAAGCAATTCAGAACAACCTTTTAAAATGTAAGGTGGTATCCCATCAGGACCACTGGTTCCTTTGGGATTTAATTTGTTAATTGCACGTTTAATCTCCTCTTCAGAGATACAATTTATAAACAATGAATATGAAGTTTCTAAAGTTTCACATTTTGGAATATCGTATGATGGAGCTGTGGCTGAATATACAGATTTAAAATAAGTAGCAAAAGCATCAGCAACTTTTTCATCATTATCTAAACAGACATCACCCATGGTCATAGTATTCATCATGCTATTATTTTTGGCATTTCTACTTTTGACATAGTTCCAAAAATATTTGGGATTATATTTTATTTATTCTTCAGTGTTTTTAATAAAGGTTTTATATGCTTGACTAATCATAATTTTGATTTCTTTTCTCAGTTCCATGTACCTTTGTTTATTAACAGAAGAATATTTAAGTCTTTTACGGAAATATTCTTTGTGTTTCAATTTAGTAACAATATCCTTAGAGAACCAGTGAGGATATGACTTGTTTTTGTAAATACTTTTTAGTGGTACAGTGTCATGAAATACGGAGTTCATCTTTTCATAAAAATAAATTAGAGCTGTATCAACGTCATCAAGATGTGAAAGAATTTCCCAGTCAACATGTTTTAGTTTAGGTACATAGCACTATAATCAGCTTTCTTGAAATTATAAATTAATGAAGATGTATGATAAAAAACTTTTAGCTCGTGACTCCTTCATTAATTTTACTAAATAACACTGGGCAACAAAAAATAATTTATGAATATTTCCAGCAATTAATGAGGTAATTCCTACTAATTTTGGGTTCAGAAAGACAAATATGACAATGAAAATTTTTTATTAGCTCTAGTTTCTATGATATACACAAGGTGGAAGTATTACATATTAACGGATTGAGAGAAAAGGATACATTTTAATTACATACATGCTAGCAACAATGAAAGTGCATTTGATTTTTTTAACTGGTAATTACATGCTAAGAGTTCTAAATTCCTGGAAAAAAACTTCGCAGATTGTCGTGTCTTAAGAGAATCATGTGGTAGCCTATTGACTTCGTCGTCTTTTAGTTTGCCTCTTGTGATGGAGTTCCGCAGAATCCCTATACAAAGACCAACAGTAATCCGCAAGCATTACTTCATACCAACGGCCCTGATATCCTTGTTCCATAACAGAAATGTCCTGTGGGAATCTCTCCCCATGTTCATCACTAACAGCTCTACAATTAGGAGGGAGAAAGTCTAGGTGGGAGTGGAGAAAATGCATCTTAAGGGACATGTTGCATCCAAGGTTACGGTAATTTTGCTGGAGCACTGTCACCGAATGCTTGTAGTTGTCATCTCTTTTGTTGGCTAAAAGCCATGAAGAACACCCTTGAAGTCCTCCCAAGCTTCTTTTTCTTTCCCCTCCAAAACTTGTCAAATGCAGGATCCTTTACAATTTCTCTTATTTGTGGTCCGACAAAAATGCCTTCCTTAACTTTTGCATCACTTAATTTCAAAAATGTCTCTCTGATGTTATTTGACAGGTGTGCCAACTCCCAAAAAGGTACCCCAAATTTAAAATCTTCACTCTAAAAATGAAATGTCACTTTATCTTCAAAACAAGAGTTAATCTATCATTTTTATGGTGATTTTTGAGTTCAGAAGATGGAAATACATGTAAATTCACTATTTTTAAGCCTGAAACATTTTCATTGTTGCCCAGTGTAATTATTCAGTTACTATTAGATATACGTAAATTAGCTCATAAATAGATAGGTTATTAAATTGCTTAGTACATTCAATACTTCCACTCAAAATCTTGGATGAGGAATCTTTTGTATCCCAAACGGAAACTGAACCTGTGACCCTCCACAACAGCTCTTTTGATTGTGCCAAGGAAAAAGTAGAACAACTCCAGCAATATAAAATAACTTGAAGATAGTTCAGCCATCATTTAGTCTTATGAGCAGTTAAACAAGTAGGGTACATTAGACGGTAGATGTTAATTTTGGTGGAGAACAGAACATATTCTGGCGAATATTAAAGGAAATCGGATTTAGTTTCAAAAACGTAAGAAAATTTGGCCTTATCAGTGCGATTTAAACCTCAACGAAGTGATACAGTTTGTGTAACTGATGAAGCTAAAAATGGCAGAAATAAATGTTTTCTATGACTTTAAACGCAGTTAAAGGACTAACCAGACATGTTTATAGGACAACACTCAAGAAAAATGGAACAATGCCTGCATTAAAATTATGACCATAGAATAAGAATACTGACACCGAGATACCTTGATAGAAGAAGAAATAGAAATAGTAGTAATCAGTGTGGGTTTGGATAGCAGTGAGAAAGAGGAAGCAAATATCTTAGATTAGATTAGATTGATTTTCACGTTCTGTAGGTTCACTTGTAGCCAGAAAAGGCTGTGAACATTGAACATGTCCAGAGGTATAAAGTTTAAGAACATATATATGTACAAAAGGTAACATAAGACACATGTTATAGTATACAGGCAATATGAACAACATTATGGAAAACAAAGCAGGGATAATTATAAATGATACAAAATGAAACACTTTTTAAACCAGCTTTCACTTGGCTTATGCCAGTACGTCTCAACCTTTTTGCAATTAATAACATTCTTGTTATTTATTAAATACATATACATTAAAAATAAACTTTTAACTTGCATCAAATATTTATAAGTAATTATTTGTCATTGGAACAGTTACATACTACTTATAGAGCTACAGAAGCATTATCAGGATAATTTGTCATTCAGATAATCTTGTACGGAATAAAAAATTTTGAGCAAAGGTACTCTCTAACATCTTTTCTAAAAGCACCGAAATTATCAACTTTTTCTTTAAGAACATTAGGAAGTGTGCTAAATATTTTGATAGTTTCATAATGCACACCTTTCTGGAAGTAAGAAAGTTTAGCACTGTGATAATGGATATTATACTTTTGTCTAGTGTTTATTTTGTGAATTACATTATTTGTTGCAAATAAGGTACGATTGAATACAAAGAATTTTAGGATCGAGAATATATACATGCAAGGAAGCGTTAATATCATCAATCTTGTAAAAATATCTTTACAGGAGCATCTGTTGTGGGTGTTAGTAATGATTCTTATAACCTTCTTTTGCATAAGAAATATTTTTTTTTACTTTCTAATGAGGTGCCCCAAAATAATATTACATATTCCATAATAGAGTTAAAGAATGCATAATATACTAATTTAAGTGTGTCAATAGAACTCACATTAACTAGCTCTCGGATAACAAGAAGAGCTGAGTGTAGGTAAGATAAAATTTATGTGAGCTTTCCCAGAAATTTTATGCTGTCAATTTCTTCTAATAACATATCATTAATCCCGATTTCTATTTCTGTATGTGATGTACGACAGGTTATAAATTTGACCACTTTTTTGTCTAGATTCACAGATAATTTGTTCGCTTTAAACCAGCATGACATATAGTTCAAGACATTGTTCATTTTAATTATACACTCGTTAGATAGTTTTATGGATTCCAGGGAAGACAACGGTATTTCTACATAACAGCTGATATCCATCCTTTATACGATATCGCTACAGATATTGCAAATGAAACGGATATGCAGGAATCGGAATTGTCACATCAGAATTAAGTCAATTTTTTCTGCTCTTAGGTAGCACATTCTCCGCCTTCAATAATGCACATATTTTTGTGACATGCTGTTTACCTCTCTTCCCCTCTGTTAGGTCAGCCATGCGGTGTAAACAGATAACAGCACCTCCACTGCCAAGTATCTTCCTAAATGTCCCGGGTAATACGCAGTGGATACTTTCTGCTATCATTCTTGGCATCTACCGGCTCTGCGTAATATATAATGGATAATATTTTGAGTTGAAGTCTCAATACGTTTGAGAGAAAAATGATATTCGATACGAAATTAAAAGCGTTGCAGTAACATATAGTCAATCACAGTTCTTTATCTTCTTTTCCTGCAGGACTACTGTCCAGTTCCTCACACAACTACCGGTGATACACAGCTGTGTGAAATATATTTCTGGCTGTCAGGTTGTAATTTTCAATCTTATATCTTATTCATGCTACAAAGTATTCGAGTAATTTCTGTAAATGGTTTTGTAGCCACAATAGATACAGGCTGCCATCTTAAACAGGAATATTTCTCAATAGGGGAATCCTGCCGCTCATTTAGCCAGGGGTTTTGCGAGTAACTGACGCTATATTTTCTTTCATTCATATGATCGGTAGCTGATCACAATTTTTGGACTTAAACGATTTCTAAATCTCACGCACATTGGCGTATACAAAGGATGGTTATACAGTTGAAGGTAAAACCCATCATGCTTTTAAAGGAAAATATCTAACATTCGGTAATTCAACATGAAACTCATTTCTAAGAGAACTGACTTTTGCAGCTTTGCGTCCTTGAGATTTTTTATGGAACTACTTGGTGTTTCTGTGGAATATTATTATAGAAGAACTGTTATGAATTATGCATTTCTTCAAACTCCATCAGGCATAACACGTGTGAAAAATACTCAAAGATCTTAGGGTCTAAATCCACTGTGAGGCATTCTTGCAGCATATAAATGTTTACAAGATACTGCAGCTATCATGTAATACTATTGATTATAAATGGTACAACCTAATGAGCTCAAATGCTATGATTGAAGGTGCAGGCAACCCTGTTGACTTGCTACAGTTGAGATGAAAACCTTTTTTACATGTTTGGGTACCCACTCGCTCAGTGAGACTTGCACAGCTCTATCCACCACCAAGTTAGGCTCTTTGATTGCTAGGCACTTAGACAATTTCGTTTTAACGAAAAAGTTCATACGATAGCAACCCATGGGCATTGTTGCAGAATAGATATAACCATTCCATCCCCCTTCATCTTCCAGTTACATTATTAATCCAACCGTAAGAATAGTGTCACATGTACAACCCCAAGAAGTTCATACAGAAACATGTAGTTTCATATTAGCAAAGTTCCATATTAGCAAATAAAAATAAGATTTCAATTCCAAAGGATTGGAAGGACATACAGTGACGATAACACTGTTCAACCAACTTCTGTAAGCAATTCGGTATTCATAAAAGTCTACATAAAGTGACAGCTTCTGTGGTCAGAGGACTATTTTAAATTTTATAAAACCACCGCTGTATCAAACAACTTCTATATATCTTTGACACTTGCCCGCCTCAGTAGCGTAAATGGTAGCGAGTCTGCCTCACGTTCAAGAGGTACCGAGTTCGAATCTCGGTCAGGGTGAGTTACCTAGATTAGCTTTTTTTCCGGGGTTTCCCTTATCCTTAAAGACGAATGTCGGGTAGCTCTACGCTCCATGGACCCCGGACACATTTGAGCATCATTTCACCCATTTCATTCACCGTCCGATATGACTTAACGTTGAAGGACGTAAAATTACAAGGAAAAAAAGTTGACACTTCGTATCTTACCTTCGGATTATACTTATATTACATGATATTCATATATTGACATTCAGGAAGTGTTCTAACAATTTCATGTTAATATTCAAATTTAAACAACTTGTATGTAGATTTAAACAGCGTTTATACATTATGCTTTGTCTATAATGTCAGTCCCTCTAATTAGAACGCTGAAGGTTAAATAACTTATTTTCATTATATTATTATTATTATTATTATTATTATTATTATTATTATTATTATTATTATTATTATTATTATTATTATTATTATTATTATTATTATTATTATTATTATTATTATTATTATTATTATTATTATTATTATTATTATTATTATTATTATTATTATTATTATTATTATTATTATTATTATTATTATTATTATTATTATTATTATTATTATTATTATTATTATTATTATTATTATTATTATTATTATTATTATTATTATTATTATTATTATTATTATTATTATTATTATTATTATTATTATTATTATTATTATTATTATTATTATTATTATTATTATTATTATTATTATTATTATTATTATTATTATTATTATTATTATTATTATTATTATTATTATTATTATTATTATTATTATTATTATTATTATTATTATTATTATTATTATTATTATTATTATTATTATTATTATTATTATTATTATTATTATTATTATTATTATTATTATTATTATTATTATTTATATTATTATTATTATTATTATTTATATAATTATTATTTTTTTTTATTGAAAAAAAAGTCTGAGCAGCATGCCCCATTACAATGTAATACTACATGCTTTATATTCCGAGACATCGGTTCAGAGCGACTTGCGATACATTGGCCAGAGTACATTGTTCTATTTTTTAGCCTGCGACTTTTATAATACTGTTGAACCACTTATTTTAGTATAATAATATCTTAGTACTGCGCTTCTGAACTGATGTGTCGGTCACAATGATTCATTAATTTAATTTAATTAATTTAATTTACATAACATATTTTTTAACAATGTCTTGACAAGATGACTTCCTATATATTGACATTTCGCCAGCGTAAAATCACAGTGTGGTCACAATATCTATCACAATTATTATAACTTTTTAAAGTCTATTGCATTTACAAATCTGCTGAACTGTCTTATGAATCTTCTTGTGAGGTCCTTCTTTGCAGTCGGCCATTTCCCGCCCTGGTGAATTATGGCTGCTGCAAGATCCTTCCTTTGTTTGCCGAGGATAGGACAGTGAAACAAGAGATGATCCACAGTCTGTTCTCCAGTATTACATGGACAAATTGATTCGTCCATGATTTTAAATCTGTGCAGGTAGCTTCGTATATTGCCGTGTCCAGATGTTATACAAGTGAAATTTGGCGTAATTCTTATATTGCTCTTGATACGATCGATGATGCTTGGGAAGAATTCTTTCGTTGTCTCTCCTTTGGATGTTTTGTCCCATTCTGCTTGCCACCTCCTGATTCCATCTTCATTCACTCTTGTGATAATTACGTCCTTGGAGATTTTCTGGTAGACTGCTTCTCCTTCCTCTGCAGCTGCTTCCTTTGCTAATCGATCGGCTAGTTCATTCCCTTCTATCCCAGCGTGTCCTCGGACCCAGCCAAAGTGGATTATCCAGTTTTGTTCTGTCAATTCAATTATTATTATTATTATTATTATTATTATTATTATTATTATTATTATTATTATTATTATTATTATTATTATTATTATTATTATTATTATTATTATTATTATTATTATTATTATTATTATTATTATTATTATTATTATTATTATTATTATTATTATTATTATTATTATTATTATTATTATTATTATTATTATTATTATTATTATTATTATTATTATTATTATTATTATTATTATTATTATTATTATTATTATTATTATTATTATTATTATTATTATTATTATTATTATTATTATTATTATTATTATTATTATTATTATTATTATTATTATTATTATTATTATTATTATTATTATTATTATTATTATTATTATTATTATTATTATTATTATTATTATTATTATTATTATTATTATTATTATTATTATTATTATTATTATTATTATTATTATTATTATTATTATTATTATTATTATTATTATTATTATTATTATTATTATTATTATTATTATTATTATTATTATTATTATTATTATTATTATTATTATTATTATTATTATTATTATTATTATTATTATTATTATTATTATTATTATTATTATTATTATTATTATTATTATTATTATTATTATTATTATTATTATTATTATTATTATTATTATTATTATTATTATTATTATTATTATTATTATTATTATTATTATTATTATTATTATTATTATTATTATTATTATTATTATTATTATTATTATTATTATTATTATTATTATTATTATTATTATTATTATTATTATTATTATTATTATTATTATTATTATTATTATTATTATGATTATTATGATTATGATTATTATTATTATTATTATTATTATTATTATTATTATTATTATTATTATTATTATTATTATTGTTATTATTATTTCTTATTATTAATATTTTATGATGATGATTATTATTATTATTATTATTATTATTATTATTATCATCATCATCATTATTTTCATTATTATTATTATTATTATTATTATTATTATTATTATTATTATTATTATTATTATTATTATTATTATTATTATTATTATTATTATTATTATTATTATTATTATTATTATTATTATTATTATTATTATTATTATTATTATTATTATTATTATTATTATTATTATTATTATTATTATTATTATTATTATTATTATTATTATTATTATTATTATTATTATTATTATTATTATTATTATTATTATTATTATTATTATTATTATTATTATTATTATTATTATTATTATTATTATTATTATTATTATTATTATTATTATTATTATTATTATTATTATTATTATTATTATTATTATTATTATTATTATTATTATTATTATTATTATTATTATTATTATTATTATTATTATTATTATTATTATTATTATTATTATTATTATTATTATTATTATTATTATTATTATTATTATTATTATTATTATTTATATTATTATTATTATTATTTATATAATTATTATTTTTTTTTATTGAAAAAAAAGTCTGAGCAGCATGCCCCATTACAATGTAATACTACATGCTTTATATTCCGAGACATCGGTTCAGAGCGACTTGCGATACATTGGCCAGAGTACATTGTTCTATTTTTTAGCCTGCGACTTTTATAATACTGTTGAACCACTTATTTTAGTATAATAATATCTTAGTACTGCGCTTCTGAACTGATGTGTCGGTCACAATGATTCATTAATTTAATTTAATTAATTTAATTTACATAACATATTTTTTAACAATGTCTTGACAAGATGACTTCCTATATATTGACATTTCGCCAGCGTAAAATCACAGTGTGGTCACAATATCTATCACAATTATTATAACTTTTTAAAGTCTATTGCATTTACAAATCTGCTGAACTGTCTTATGAATCTTCTTGTGAGGTCCTTCTTTGCAGTCGGCCATTTCCCGCCCTGGTGAATTATGGCTGCTGCAAGATCCTTCCTTTGTTTGCCGAGGATAGGACAGTGAAACAAGAGATGATCCACAGTCTGTTCTCCAGTATTACATGGACAAATTGATTCGTCCATGATTTTAAATCTGTGCAGGTAGCTTCGTATATTGCCGTGTCCAGATGTTATACAAGTGAAATTTGGCGTAATTCTTATATTGCTCTTGATACGATCGATGATGCTTGGGAAGAATTCTTTCGTTGTCTCTCCTTTGGATGTTTTGTCCCATTCTGCTTGCCACCTCCTGATTCCATCTTCATTCACTCTTGTGATAATTACGTCCTTGGAGATTTTCTGGTAGACTGCTTCTCCTTCCTCTGCAGCTGCTTCCTTTGCTAATCGATCGGCTAGTTCATTCCCTTCTATCCCAGCGTGTCCTCGGACCCAGCCAAAGTGGATTATCCAGTTTTGTTCTGTCAATTCAATTATTATTATTATTATTATTATTATTATTATTATTATTATTATTATTATTATTATTATTATTATTATTATTATTATTATTATTATTATTATTATTATTATTATTATTATTATTATTATTATTATTATTATTATTATTATTATTATTATTATTATTATTATTATTATTATTATTATTATTATTATTATTATTATTATTATTATTATTATTATTATTATTATTATTATTATTATTATTATTATTATTATTATTATTATTATTATTATTATTATTATTATTATTATTATTATTATTATTATTATTATTATTATTATTATTATTATTATTATTATTATTATTATTATTATTATTATTATTATTATTATTATTATTATTATTATTATTATTATTATTATTATTATTATTATTATTATTATTATTATTATTATTATTATTATTATTATTATTATTATTATTATTATTATTATTATTATTATTATTATTATTATTATTATTATTATTATTATTATTATTATTATTATTATTATTATTATTATTATTATTATTATTATTATTATTATTATTATTATTATTATTATTATTATTATTATTATTATTATTATTATTATTATTATTATTATTATTATTATTATTATTATTATTATTATTATTATTATTATTATTATTATTATTATTATTATTATTATTATTATTATTATTATTATTATTATTATTATTATTATTATTATTATTATTATTATTATTATTATTATTATTATTATTATTATTATTATTATTATTATTATTATTATTATTATTATTATTATTATTATTATTATTATTATTATTATTATTATTATTATTATTATTATTATTATTATTATTATTATTATTATTATTATTATTATTATTATTATTATTATTATTATTATTATTATTACTGTTATTATTATTTCTTATTATTAATATTTTATGATGATGATTATTATTATTATTATTATCATCATCATCATTATTATTTTCATTATTATTATTATTATTATTATTATTATTATTATTATTATTATTATTATTATTATTATTATTATTATTATTATTATTATTATTATTATTATTATTATTATTATTATTATTATTATTATTATTATTATTATTATTATTATTATTATTATTATTATTATTATTATTATTATTATTATTATTATTATTATTATTATTATTATTATTATTATTATTATTATTATTATTATTATTATTATTATTATTATTATTATTATTATTATTATTATTATTATTATTATTATTATTATTATTATTATTATTATTATTATTATTATTATTATTATTATTATTATTATTATTATTATTATTATTATTATTATTATTTATTATTATTATTATTATTATTATTATTATTATTATTATTATTATTATTATTATTATTATTATTATTATTAGTGAAAACTGCTTACTCTAGTTTTAATAGTCCCACAGAAATGTGCACTTCTTTCCATAATCAAATGTGCCCAAGCCCTATAACCATCCTATATTTTATAAATTAAACTTATGCAAAACCAAATTTTATCCTTGGGGACTGATAAAGTTGACTTTCTGAACCATCAATAAAGTGTTTATGCTTTAAAAAACGAACATTTTAGCCCCCAAAGCCGTTATCTGTTACCTTTCTAATATATTCCTATGGTGGTATTTAGGATTCTTATCTGTTTTCTTCGAGATTATTATTTAAATTTATTTATTATATGTTCTTGGTCCCTGAGGCTAGTATATTCTAACATATGTATGTATTTAAATTCTTCTTAACGTCAATACTTGAAAACGCCATTTTGTCCCCTTGAGAAAAACCCTTTTCACTTTGAAAATGTTAAAAACACCATTTTGTCCACTTGAGAAAAGCCCTTTTCACTTTGAAAATTAAAAGTAATCCCGTTTTAGACACAGCAATTTCTTTTCAGTATAAGCATAACTAGCAAGTTCTGTCTAAAGTGTAATAAGTGATAGATTGTCTCAAACGAATGTTTTAGCTAATTCTTCGATTAATTTACATTTATAAATTATACACCTTTCACCAAAAGTTACCTATATTCACAGGTGTTACATGAGCAACTCAAAAAGTTTACAGTTATGTTTCAAAATAGATTCATATCTTAATAATTTGCCTATTTTAAAGTACGTAGAATTTTCCTCTGTAATTAATAAAGTATTAATAACCTGAAGTAGTTATCCTTGATTCATGTCACCTCTACATTTTTCTGGTTAAAAAAGGGAACAGGGTATAAATGAGAATGACAAGATAATTAGATTTACCTTAACATTTCGCGTACTTTAATTCTTGTTATTGATTGCCTTGAAATAAATGAAGAAAACAATTTAATAAGAATAATTTATAGAAATTAGATATCAAAATAAAGTATAAATTTAGGGAAAGTAATATAAACGTAACATAAAAGTGTATTTAATTTAGGTAAACTGTTTAAAAATCAGCGTACTTTTAGAGTTCCCCAGTTTACCAAAGAAATCATTTGCGTGTTTGTTTAACAACAAGACACTTAACCCATGAATCCCACCTCAAAAGTATGCTCCCTTGTACAAAATTTCTAAGATCGGATCTTGAAGAACCCACGAATCACACCTCAAAGGTGCACTGCTTTCTACAAACTTTCTAAGATCAAATCTTGTGGAACCCATGAATCCCACCTGAAAAGTATACTCCCTTCTACAAGCTTTCTGAGATCAGATCTTGGGAACACACGAAGTCCACCTCAAAAGTATACTCCCTTCTACAAGCTTTCTAAGATCAGATCTTGAGGAACACACGAATTCCACCTCAAAAGTATACATACTCCCTTCTACAAACCTAAGATCAGCTCTTGAGGAACACACGAAGTCCACCTCAAAAGTATACTCCCTTCTACAAGCTTTCTAAGATCAGATCTTGAGGAAACCAGAAATCCCCTCTCAAGGATATACTCCCTTCTACAAACTTTCTAAGATCAGATCTTGAGGGACCCACGAATCTCACCTCAAATGTATTCTCCCTTCTTCTCCCTTCTTTCTAAACAAAACGTAGCCTATTCATACAACCATTGCATCAAGAAGACATGGCCAACTAGGCACTAATCTATACCTAAATGCATTTTGTAGTTGCTACATAAATGACGCTAAATTAACACTTAAATCTTAACTCATAATGTAAAATAAAATTCTATGAAGGGGATTTGGCATGTCGACCACCGTGATCTTATATATCTATGCCCCAAGTGAGGAATCCTCAAGAGCAAGGATGAGGCGAGAGGAGTCAGTGGGCGGCCGATCCCAAGGAGTCACGACATGGCAGAGGGCAGGGTCCCTGCCATTTAAAAGATTGAAAATCCCCGGTAGTCGAACTAAACCGGCATCCCTCCTACCATGGCCCCGAAGCAGTCAGTCTGGCTTAGAAGTACCGGAGACCACAATGCCAGAGCTGGGAATATTTCCGGCAGGTTTGCACAACCAGCATCTCGTTGACTGCGTTCCTGAAACGGCTCACTAGGCCGGCTCGGAGACCGGAGACTGTCCCTCTGGAGTACGAAGGAGTTTAACAACAGCTTAGTATCGTGTCATGCAGCGCCTAGACTCCCGCTGACACTTCTACCCTGAAAGAATCTACCAGATGAGAGATGTGAAATAATAAAAAATTGGAGGCATAGGAAATTGAGGGGATGTAACTTAAAAGATGAATCGACTTCCTTAAAGAACTGTCCCTAGTAAAGAGCCCCTCCGAATGCAGCATTTGTACATCTTTTGACTTTGGTACCCATATCATGAAAACTGTGTACCCGCCTCAGTATTTCTGATTGAGTTCTAACTTTTACATCATTTTAGACTGACTGTAGAATTCAAGCCAGTAAAGGTTGTAGTGTTATCAGAAGAGCTAATAAAACATATGTTATACATACTCTAAACCATTCTGACAGGTATATATTTTTGGTATGTGAAACTCAGTGTATATTTCATAATATTTCGATACCAATTTCATATTTTGTAAAACCATCACTCTTTGTAAAATCTTCACGAAATCTTCAGTTTCTTCACATTGTGAATGTTTGAATATTTTGAAAATTAAATTTTAACAATTTCCATTATCAAGCAACCGAGTTAACCAGTATTTAGGAAACTCAAGCCAGTCCTTGTAGGAAATACATCTGCACAATCCCATCTGTGACATCATCTTTTAGTGAAGATATATTTTCGTGATGTGGTGCTTCCGATTAGGTGGTGTTATTGTAATTTGGGTTAAGTACAGAAATAAACCAGTAATATATATATTTTTTCAATTTTAAGGGTTTCACAGATAAAAATTTATGAACTCCGTATAATTTGTCACAGTTAGTTTGATATTCCATTATTAGAAATGGCAAAAATTTAGAAAACTGTTCTTTTAAATAATGAATTTAAGCTGCTGCTCACCTTTATATCTTTAAAGTAAATGTGTTCAGTATAAAATAAAAATTTAACAGTGATTTAGACATTTTTATTCACATTTTGGCAAAATTACTCATATTTTTTAAAATTCGTCTCCACATTTTGCTTAGCGCTAGTTATTAGTGTTTACAATGTGTTCAAGAAATCTCGAGCCAGGGTGAGTTATCTGGATGAGGTTGTTTTTTTTTTTTTTCCTTTTCTTTTTTGTTTAGATTTCCTTATCTTGAAAAATGAATGACTCATTGACTCTGGGGTCTATGGAACCAAGGCTCACTTAAGCATCACTTATTATCCATCTTATTCATCGTCGGATATGACTTAACGTTGAGAACATTAACTAGAAAATAATATTACTATTTTCCAAGCCACTGGATAATCTTGTACAAACACACCAATTCCTATGCAAGGTTAGTATTTGAGAGAAAACCTTGTGGAGACTATAATGCATATTTAGTGAAGTCTCCATACATGTGTGTATCTACACACAGGTTGAAGGCCGCGCCGTGGCTTAGTGGTTAGACCGCTTGGCTCTCACCAAGGCGGCCCGGGTTCGATCCCAGGCGACCGCAAAGGGAGATTTGTGGTGGACAACACGGCGCTGCGGCGGGTTTTCTCCGGGATCTCCGGTTTCCCCCACCATCTCATTCCACCGGTTCTCCATCTTCAACTCATGTATCATCAGTGTCATCGCCTGCGGTGCCGTATGTAGTAAAAGCGGGCGTTAAACATTACACATTTCATTTCATTTTACACAGGTTGAAGACCGAACCCACTCTGACGACCAGGGAGTTACCGGTTGTCCCCGAAGGACGCCCGGCACCTCCGTGGGGCTTTCCATAGGGCAAGACCTACAGACTAACAAGCCTCCCTCCCCAACTGGTCCGAAAATACAAGATGGAACGGAAGTGGGTAAGCCACTTACCCGTGCCAACCCCAAATGGGAAGGCTACCGATATGATCTCGGTGGGGCCGCCTGGTGATCTAGCACACCTTCTACTAGCTATGCAGGCTAGTACGCGGAATATATAGCTTTCCTCAATTCCGTCCGGAGACGTACCCGATCTCCCACGGGCATCGGGAACCACTACCCCCTCGAGTCCAACCCAATCGAACAACCATTCAGGGAAGCGCTCGAAAGTTCGGCCCGAGGTTTCTCTAGTAACGTCAGAGGTACCACGAGGGCTAGGGGTCCGCAGCACTCGCACCACAGCAGCTGAAGGGGGCGGATCCTGTCCTCTACGGGGATGTCAAAAATTGTCAATACATTTATAATTACAGTATCTGTTCCCCATAAAAGTATGGAGCAACTTATTGAAGTAAATCTAAAATAGGCTATCCGTACGTTATAATAAGCATCCACTCGTTAAGATGGTGAAAACTTCTCTTCATCATTTATCTGTCATGCTTCTTCTTTTTTTGTAATTTACGTCCTCCAACATTAAGTCATATCGGACGATGAATGGAAGGAGTGAAATGATGCTCCAATAAGCCCAGGGGCCATAGAGCTTAGAGTTACCCGGCATTCGTCTTTCAGGATAAGGGAAAATCCCGGAGAAAACCTAATCCAAATAACTCACCCTGACCGAGATTCGAACTCGGGACCTCTTAAACGTGAGGCAGACATGCTACCACCACGCTACCAAGGCGGGCTTGTCGTGATTCGTCATCTTTAGCTAGTTACTCCAATATTTTTTATTTTTTATTTTACCTTTCGGTTTGCATTCAAGAATTTGTTTTAGAATCTTAATGGAGATACACTTAAAACGTTATTTCCAACTTAATGTGTATTGAGAGGTGTATGTTACTGAGTGCATTCTTGTTATTCCATTTTAGGCTCATTCTTATTTTATTCCAACTAGTACAACTTCAGCAAGATTAAAAAAAGCTAAACTTATGACGTTTTTTTAATGTTTCTCTTCCTCTTCAAGCGTGAAAAACTGAATCATGTATTCAAGATTGACGGGTATAACGTTGTGAAATTGTATTTGTTTCCCTTTCATTGCTTTCTACTTAATATATAAGGGACACAGCATATTCTGTGAAAAATATTAAATATTCATGTTTTTATTAACAGTTTATTATATTCTTCCTCCAGTATGTGATTATCTATAATAGTTTTAGTTTTTATATAATAATTTGCTTAAGACAGCTTCGTTTTCATTTTTATTTTGAAATACTGTATTATGGGCATAATTTACTTAGTGCAATTTTAAATCCTGCAGGTACTGAAGAATAATAATTTAATTGCATTAATTACATTTGGCATTAATCGGTATTAATTACATTCTACGTAAAATGGAAAAGAGAAGATTACACAGAGGAATATTCGAATGGAAACCTTGATTAAAATCAATACCAAAAAAGAAAAAAAGACCCAAGCAGAGAAGGCAAGATGACGTAGTAAATGGCTTGGGATAACTAGATGTCAACAACTGGAATCCATTAATCTAGAAAGAAATGGTGAAAACTTGTTGAGAAGGCCAAAACATTCCACTGGTAGTTCAAAAGCCTTATGAAGAAGAATGTATTCAACTTGAATGAAGGTTTGTACACGTGGGCGGAAACTGTGTTTTCCCATTCTCTAAGGAAATACTCTGTAATTAATGTCGAACAGTGTAAATGTAATTCAACATTTACGTCTTGTTTCAATTATTGTCACTCTATACGGCCTTTGTATATTTTAATTAAACTTTTTGAATGGTTCCTTCTGTCATAATATAGCATGACTTCTGCCCGCTCAATCTATCAGCTTTGTTAATGGATTAAGCTAGGGTTTCAGTTCATCATTTTCGGAAGAATTGACTCATACAAGTGCATAAAAGTTTCCTAAACGTTTGCCAGAATCTAGTAGATGTACAGCTGAACAGCATTTCTTGTGAGCAGTTCTTTATTTTCATTTCGGATTAACTGTGCAAATTACAAAAAAGTCCTCTAACGTTAAGTCATATCGGACGATGAAATGGGTGACTTGGCTACAGAAATGAACTCAGAGTGCATAGAGCTTAGAGTTATTAGCATTTATCTTTCAAGAAAACCCCTGAAAAAACCTTATCCAGATAACTTATCCTTACCGCGAGGTCCTTATCGGAACCCCTTGAATGTGAGGCAGACACGCTACCACCTGCGCTACAGTCGTGACCAATTGTACCAATGCTGCATCTAATTTGTTGGAAATTATGTTGCTTTGTCCGTCATTTGTTTGTAAAAGGAACATAATATATTACAATCTCAGAAGGAGCTGAGGTATTTTAGAGGTAATATAAGCACATCTGGCCACATCTCCTCCGATTATCGATTGGATGATCGCCCATTTCTACTTGCGTATATGGGCGTGAGGCCGGCAGTAGGGTTGGCAGGTCTTGGCCTTGGCCCTCTATGGGCTGAGGTGCAATGTGTTATGTTATATGTAATCTGGATTCTACGATTTAATGGTTTCATTTGTTTTGAGATTCCTTGAAGTAGAATCTAAAAAATACGATTTAGAAAAAGTTCTGTGTGTGTCTGTGTGTATGTATGTATGTGTGTGTATGTGTGTGTTGACAGTGTACATAAAAACAAAAGGTCCGTTTAATACAAAACTTGGTGTATAAGTTCAGGAGCTTCCAAGGCTGCAACACTGTTATCCTTCATTCAAACCAACCTTTACACACACACACACCTTTTACTCTCCAAAAAAACCATTCCTGATAATTTCTATTAAAATGAGATATTAAAGATATTCACTGACAAGATGTATATTTAGAATTTTCAGTTTAGTAAGTCCTCATCATTTAGAAGAGTTCCGTATAATCTTAGATAGCTCATCATAGACGAAAACGATCTCCACAAAGATGTAAATCTCTCTAAGCATACGGCTTATTTCAAATAACCTTTTACTTGGTACGAAATCATTTCCGTTATATCTTTTACTGATTGTTCATATTGCTGAAAGCTGTCGTAATTTACTCCGTGGATATCCAGCTTTTTCGTCCAACTGCATAAAGCATGATATTCTAAGACGTACGTATATATATATATCTTAAAACTTACTATTGCTATTCCATTTATATTTATAACGGACTATGTAATTTAGACATTTCTATAATGTTTTATTTCGATTAAAATGAAATAAATGGAAAAATAAGCCTTCATAAAAATAGTTCGCACACTCACAATAAAGGATATAGATAATGTAGCATAGACGTTGGTGCAAACATTTTGTCATATGTTTAAGTGGCTTGTCAGGTTAATCCTGGAAAGTCCACCTACGTACGCGATCGAAGAAATAGAAACGAATCTGATATAGTTGTTTCAGATGTTTTCTGAAGCTTCAAATCTTAGTTTTCATAGAACCAAAAACTTGTATCCAAATGCGTAATTTCTTCTTCCCCGTAGACAACCTTTAGTTTAAATTTATAGACTGTTATTAAAACAATTTTCCACAGCCTTGAAATCAGGGACATTTCATTTTTTTTTCCAAACGGATTTTCTGAATTACTGTATGTCAAGTTTACACATTCTAGTCACTAGAGAGAGCCCGTATTGTAACACTGATCAAGAAAGTGCTTTCTATAATTGCTCTCTCAAGGGAAGGCTATAAAAACAGTAAAAACTAAGGACAAAAATAGAACAGTCAGGTTTTCAAAATTTATTTTAATTGCCTCTATGATGTGGAGGTAGGCATCCATCTCCCATTTAAATGGCCCCGAATTTAAATCTTGTTTAAAGCAAGTTACTCAAATAAGTTTTTTTCGCGACATTTCTTTATATTGAGAATATAATTTTAGGTAAATTAAACTCTATAAGCACAGTTTTATTCATTCATTGTTCGAAATGTTCTACCAGGGTAAATGAGGTTAAACTTAGGAAAACATTTGAACAATTTCTATTCAAGTTTCCAAAACAGAATTGTAATACGAAGCCAAAAATCTGCTCTACAGTCATATTATTAGATCTACACCATTAGCAAAGAATAAAAAGAACACTTTTTAATTTCATTTAACTAAAATCTCTTATTATAGCTTAAAATATCTCCAACACTATTGGACATAGTGCACGAAATTTCCAAACATCTAATTATATACAAGATTTTAAAATAACTGTACAAAGGGTCGTCTAATATTTTCATAGATATAAATATTTAAATATATATATATATATATATATATATATATATAAGATCTGTTACATAAAGTTTCAGTTTATACAAATGCATACAAATTACAAATTAATACTTCAAAATTTCCTAATATTCGTTAATGGCTTTATTAAAACTAAAAATTAGGTTTCTGCATGAAATACTGCTGACATTCATTTGTCTTCACCTGCATTTCTATTGTTTCCCTAATATGCAATATTATGCTGGTTTCGAAAATAAAATTAGTTAAAAAATTATGTGCTTAAAGTATTGTATTTTATAAATTTACCTAAATCTTTAAAGTTAACTATTGAAATAACCTTATGAACTGTGTAATTTTATCTTACGAAGTCCCTAAGTTAATTAATTTCTTGTTGACTGTAGTCAAACTAGATCATGATGATTATGTCACTAATTTGTTCAGTCAATTCCTCAAAAACAGCATGTAATATATAAGTGTTATACTTCTTATTACTTCTGTATTTATGTCCTATATGCGTTTATTACAGTAATAGTTAAATTAACTTCAGGAAACTAAAATGTGCAGCAGCGCGATACATTACGCTCAGAAAACGACATGTTTACAACCAAAACCTTAAGAAATACACAAATGGTTCTAACAGTCGGAATTTATATATAAGTATATATTTATATATATTATATTATTTATATATATTATATATATATTTCTCTGCAGTTCAATCAATGCCTTTTATAACTATTTGTTTAATAAGTAATATTTAGGAAAATTTATGTACACAAAAACATAGTTGGTCATACCAAATTTCGTATTTCAATATCTTCCTAAGGCTTAACAGGGAGAAGAAGAAATCTTCTGCATCAAACTATTCTTTAGATGTAAAAATGTGAGTTATTTCTTTCTAAACTTCACGTTATTCTAAAAATCTAAACCAACGAAGTAACACTTACAGAGTACAATCCCTTAGCTTTAAAGGAATAGATGGGTTCCTCCCTTTCGTTCAAGCCCAGCGAAGTACTCCGAAATCAGAGTAAACATCTACTATAGCCATATTTTTTACCCTCTGTGTACATTGTTCCTATATGTCCTAATAAATTTGCATTAATAAACGAAAATAAATAGAGGGTATTTTCAAATCACTGTCCACTTTGCTCGAATAGGCGATCCAAATGACAGATACAACTTTACAGTAACAGTTTCGTTACATTTTATTGTAGATAGGTATAAATGGGGTACACAAGTCTGAAGACAACAGTTAAATGTTTAAAAGGGGGTTGATGTGGGCTGACTTAAATATTCCATAATTCTCGCTTAACATTAGTTGGATAGAAAAGCAGGATTCTTCAAAAATATTTTACACGGATGTGGGATTGGTAAAATAACTATTTTGTTTCATCAATTCATAATATAGCCCCTTTTGTTTGTTATTTTATATGAGGGAATTTATCTTGCTATTGCCAAGAGCCACCGCATGAGAAGTAATTTGGTAACTTCAAGAAGTGGACAAAGTTTCGGGTTCAATGTATAATGTATCCTTAGACAATAATAGAAGAACGAGTTTTTTCTGGGGTTTTACTTTAATCAAACAGAGTTGTCGGAATGAAGACAAAGCCGGTGAGTAATGTGACAACCCTAGTGCAGCCAAGAAGTGTAAAATTATTATATCGCTTACGTAATGTCATAATAGTTCTAAAGAGAGCACGAAACAATGTGTAATTGCATTCGCTATATGAAAACATTTTAAAATGTCGTAAAAAGCGTTTCGGAAAACTTAGGTACCTATACATAGATTAAGTAATTTCATTCTTCAGTTCGATGTAATGTATGTAAATATTAATGAGGCGACGAGATACGAGGATATCATAGAGTTTAAAGTAGTGAAAGCGTATCAAAACTTCAAAACAATTTCACCCGTAAGGTGTAAACAAAGTACTCGTATTAATCTTCCCAAAGGAGGAAGAGATAATTAAAAATTAGTATCGACACAAACATACGCAAACCTCATTAAGTCTGTTTTCTTATACCTACTTGAACTACAAGATCAAGTTCAATTCAAAGGCAGTCCACTGCCAAGTATTGTGTAATCTAAATAAATTCCTTTAAAGAGAGTGGTCCATTTACTGGAGTAGTTTCTGCTTCCCCTTCAATACTTTGAACGCAAGAATACTTGAAAAAGTATACAAGCATGAAATTTGTCATGCCAGTTTGCCAGAGCTATGCTAGTGCAGTGTATGTTACATTATCTGTGAGAAAATTGTAAATTTAATTGTGTCTACTGTTTGAAATTTACCTCTTTAATGGTATTCGACTTAGTATTTGCAGTATTCTCTTTCTTTCTCTGAAAACCCTTTTGAAGTAAAGATTCTAGATATCTCAAAACATGTTTTCAAGATTGAAATTCGCTATTGAAAATTTGGTTCAACACTTAAATTGAATTATAATACTGATCTAGTCAAGCTATTGTTGACCTAGCACAGTTGCAGTTGTCTTTTTTCTAAATTGTTTTATTCTCGCTTGGTTTTCCATTTTCATTTTCAGCTTTCCGAATTTTAATGGAGGTACTTAAATCTGAATACCAATAGAGAACTTTTGAAGGTAAATTAGTTCCTTAATCCCAAGAAAAACTTTAGGGAAAATTGGTTCCAAAACATACAAAGATATAAAGACACACAAAACATGTGGTTGCTTTCCTTCAAGCCCAAGATTTCATTTTCATATTTTGCACAGTGATTCTGGGTTAACATTTGCATTACCAGCTAACTGGGTTTACAGAAATGTCATTGTGACAAATTTCAAAAAGAACTATAGCAATTATAAAAATAGTTATTGTGAAAAATCTAACTGAACAAATAGCTACATTTAAATAACTATCAAATCTATCACAAAGAATGTCCACATTTCCAATAAAAAGGAGGGTATTGATGGAGATTTTTACTGGAAAATCATATTGTCTAGTGCCCTTTTTTGTAATTTACTTCCTTTAACTTTTTAAGTCGTATCGGACGATGATAGGAATGGGTGAAATAATGCTCAAATGGGTCCAGGGTCCATGGAGCTTAGAGTTACCCGACATTTGTCTTTTAGGATAAGGGAAAACCCCGGAAAGAACCTTATCCAGGTAACTCACCCTGACCGAGATTCGAACTCGGGACCTCTTGAACGTGAGGCAGTCATGCTACCATCTACGCTACCGAGGCGGGCTTTAGTGCCCTTAATTAAAAGAAACATTTTTTGGTATCCGTTTGTGTATGATAAACAAAAAATTTGTTTAACACAACACTTGACATTAAAGTTCAATATTTTCAACAACAACAAAAAAAACGCCCGTAACCCCAAAATACTCTTTAGATGGATAAGTTTGTGAATGCTTTGATCTTCTCAAAAATGGATTATGTTTAAGACATTTATCGAAAATTATATGTATATGTTGGATTTCTTAAAATAAAATAGAAAAAAGTCTATGTCCTCTTCATTCTGAATTAGTTCTTCATATTTGGCACACTGGAAAAATATTACTATTCAAAAAAGTTTAATTTCGTTAAACCATACCTACACATTATATTAAATTCTTTTCTTTTGTGTAGTGAACCATTTCTGGGATATTGCTTGTTACTGCATAGGTTTGAATTCTCCAATTCTTATACTTTGTTCTAGTGCGAAGTTGTTATTCCCTTTTCCCCCTCTTGTTTGTACAAAGATAATGAAATTTCAAAGCTCTTACAGAGCGACCAGCCCTTAGAGATTTGGCTACCGCGTAAACCTTCTGTATTCCTCTATTCCCGTTGTACCTTTAAGAGAATATGTAAACAAATCTCTTTATACATGACTAGACTAGCTAAATTGACATAAGGTATATATAAGAATAGTATTTGTAGTACATTTCTACAGGATTAAGAAGAGAAAATCATATGATTTTACTCTACATTGGAGGTTTTCTAAACCAGTTGGAGAAAGAAACGTTGCACGGCAATGGAGAAGGTGGAGTTCCTTGGGATAGATCTTGTGAAATATAACGTTTACAAACATTTTTGCTGTCCATTTCTGCACGTGGAGATAAGGAGCAGTGGTAATAAAATTAAATATGTACTTAAGCACGTGTCTTAAAAGACAAAAACATTTTGCAATGTTTTTGTGGATCAGCTCAAACAGAATGCCAATTAATGTCGGTTTATGGCTCTATAGACCCTGCTTACCAGTCATGAAACCGAATTATGTAACGGTATGTTTGGCCTTAGATAGACTGGTTTACATTAAAGCATCAGAGAACCCCATTATTTTGTAAGAAAACATCTGCGAAAACGATGTTATGGTTTTATTGAACCCTAGTTAGAAATTACCTCAGAATGGATACGCAGCGATTCAATACCTGATATTTGTATTTTTCCATTTCAGGTATTACAAACTACTTGATTAATGCCTAACAATATCCTGAGGTTACGACGTTACACATTTATGTCGTAAATAAAGGCGTACAAGAAAATTCCTAAAGGCAGACAAGATACTATACCAGTTGTTGGTGCTTCAGGGCACCGTTTCAGAAACTCATTTTAATATATAAGCGTGGTAGATTACAATTAAAATGGAATAAACCAGAACCATTGTGGTCATAGAACTTAGTAGCTGTGGTTCTGGTTACAAGTACTCGGGAGACAAAAGGTTTTTTATAGTTGCATCACTTGTTTTAATATAGCGTGTTCCATATAAACCCGAACCATTTCAAAAGGTCATAATTTCCCTTTGAAACCTCGTAGAATGTAGAAATTTGTTTTAATGATCTCAGTGGCTCTGGAAGAATTGGCAACACTGGCAATTGTTGACATTTAACAGTCATAAATGTGCCATTTTCTTTGATATGGATGTAGACACTGAAGTTTATATGGATATCTTCAATGCATTTGTGGAGCAGCTGGATGATATCGAATTGAGACAAGGTTATTTCCAGCAAGATGGAGCAACGTGTCATACATCCAATGACACCATGGAACTTGTAACCAGTTTCCTTTATAATCGAATAATCTCAAAAGGTCTGTGCCCCCTCCCCAGATCCCCTGACCTAACCTCACCGGCTTTTTTCTCGTGAGGGTATCTAAAAAATAGAGTGTACAAGAATAGACCACGGACAATTGATGTCCTCAAGCAATCCATTTGAACCGAAATAAGTAACATTGGCGAGGATACTCTCCGTAAAACTTCAGAGAATATGGTGAGACGAGTGCAAATATGTATAAATGCTGGTGGAGGACACTTACGGCATTTTCTCTGAGATATCAATAATGTAATGTAATCTCCCAATTGTGTATTATATTGTCACCCAATTATCGGAAGATACGACCAACTGACAGCTGAGTGGGGGACAGGAGGCATTTAGCCCACGCCTACCCATTTATCTTGGGTGCTAACTGATGGGATGGTTAGGGAATTATCACTACCGTCTCTTTCCCCTCCCCCTGACTTCTGGAACAACTAGGATGATTCACTGAGCCGCGAAACTTCCAGACACAGTGATCTGCGTATATAAGGGATTCAGTGGACGAGTCAGTTCAGTTCTTGGCGAGCAGCCGTGAAGAGCGCTGAGCTAGCTAACGGACTGTAAGACTGCGTATGTGTATCAGAGGAGTTCTTAGTCAGCTCTGGAGAGAGCTGTACGTAATTGTGAGTGTGGAGTGGACTTGTGACAGACGAACCGGTGGGTTGTAATTGTGTGCGCTACGTAATTCTATGTAATCAGCAAGTGTTCCAACTGTAATTCGGTGGAAATAAAGAACAATTTGAGTTTGTGCAACTTGAGTTTTAATTTTACGAACCCGCAAAGTCAGAATATGCTCCCACAGTTGCACGTGTGTGCTATTTTTGGTTCGAAAGTTATGGCTTATTTAAATGGTTCAGGTTTATATGGATCGCACTATATTAAGATTAATAACTTTATGAATCTCAGAACGAGGAAGTTCACGATTATGTATGAGGCGAAATTCGAGGGGTCCAGGTTCGATTTTCGATGACCACGCACTCCGGCCTTGATATTCCATGGTTTATCCTACTCGGTAGACAAATTTTAGTTTAATTTCTCAACTATCACAATATATTTTTGCTTATTTCCCTTTTATTACATTTTCTAGCTTTTCGTGGCAAGAACCTGTGTCAGAAAAATGGTGCAAATGCTTATCTTCAAGGAGAGGGTTTTCTGTAGGCACTTGAGAACTGTCCAGAGGCACGGGTCGCTCATCGTCTGTTCAAGGTTACTCCAGTAATATGTTGGGTCTTCAAACTAGGAAATGTTAAGGACTTCGCAACACTTTGTGGTATGTAGCCTGTGGTTGCTTGGTTTCACCCCTTTCCGCCGCAACAGTTCTCCCCAGATTTCAACTTGAGACGGGGACTGATTATATAATACCAACATTATGTTTTGACAATCCCTTCAGTATTAAGGAGGGCTGATCAATAAAGACTAAACTGGCTTTTTTCCTATTGCTTCTGTGATAGTTTCCTATCTGTAACATAAATATTTGAAAATAGCATGCTTTTGTGTATAGTGTCCTCAGGTGGCAGCACTCTCGTAGTGGTAGGTTGGTAGTAATGTTCTGTTTTGTAGACGCTACATGCATTTGGCATACCACACAATGGAGTGACACGTCTCTTTGCTGACGGAGGAAATGCGTTTTCGAAATCAATTATCACCGGTAATGAGTCGGACTGCATCATTGCGATCCTGAAGGAAAACAAGCCAGCATAGTTTGGAAATCGCCAGGTTCTCCAACACCAAAAGAAGGCGAAAATGGTTCCATGTGCAGAGAAAGTGATGATCACATTTTTTGACTTTGATGCAACATGCAGTTCCCCCTAACACCATGTTATAGCAGCATACTACAACCAATACTGGCTACACTGAGAAGCACATTGCAAAGAAATGACCAGAGCTTTCTCGTACTGGGTGGCAACTTCATTGTGACAATGCACGGCCTCACGTCGCAATAAAAGCTCATATAAGTTCTGACTCGATTCAACATTACCTATGAACCGCATCAAGCTCGTAGCCCCGATTTGGCACCCTGTGAATGTTTTATTTCCATCACTTAGGCACAGCTTAGGGGTATTCGATTTGAGAACTCTGAGGCAGTACTCAAGAAATGTGTGGTGATTCTCGAGAACCTGACAAAGAATGGCCTGCAGCATGTGATCAAGGATTGGCAGAGACGCTATAAAAATGCAGAAGGATACTACTTTAAAAAAGAAAATGTAAACATTGAAATGGAGTAATAAGCATCTCTGAAAAAAAAAAAAAAAAAAAAACAGTCTCAGATTTTGTTGATCAGTCCTTGTATATAAGAATGAAATCAGAACAAAATAGATTATCCGAAGGGTAATCCGATTTGGTTTACAGATGGCTGTAAAACAATGGATCAGGTGATGGAATACCTGGGAAGGCACCAAAATGGGACACTTATGTTGCTCTTGGTTGTAATACTTCTCTATTCCAAGTTGAATTACTTGCAGTTGAAATCCGTGTAAAGGAGAATCTAAGGAAGGACTACAAAGTTAGCAACATCTGGCTTTTCTCTGATAGTTTGGCAGCTTTAAAATAAATTGCATAACACCAGAAGATTTCTAAGTTATTATATTCAGAACTGATTAATAAACTTTATCTCTATTAACTAGTTAGTTTAAAGTGTACAAAGAATAAATCTTTATAAGAATAATAATTAGTAGAAAGGTCAACAGAAAAAACTTTCAGAATAAAACAAGCAAGAGCTTTATTTGTGTATAGTGAAATATAAAACCGCTTAGTGTAAAACATTTTAATATACTTAGAAGTTGTCAGAAATGCTTAAAATTGTCTTAACAAAGTTCGTCGGTTAACAAGGGTTAACATCACACATTACGTTAGAAGTTTGTACACAAATTATTAGGATATTAGCGTCGCCGGTATGCTGGAATTTCATTCTGCAGGAGTTCTTTTACATGGAAGTAAATATAAACGACAGACTGTCGCTTTTAGAAATTTAAGACCAACAATTTGGATCGGATTTGAATCTGCGACCTTGGGATTAGTAGTACCAATGAGGTACCCAATCGACGATAGAAGGTTGTGGAAACTCAATAATTATCTTGTTGCCTTTTTTTATTTTGAGTGCCCAACCAGTTTCCTATTTACTGCAAAAGCAGGTTCAACATTTATTTGACATTATGACGTCAATTTCACAAAGTGGAAGTTCCCCAGGATTAGATTATCACGCAAAATGTCCAGTCTGAATGCTTCTTGTTTATAATCAGAAACAAGTTTCACGGTTACACGTTGCTAGGCGATGTTGTAATAGGGATGGCGAATGTTACTTAACATAAAGGATGCAAAAACTTTCCATACTTCTGGAAAAAGCTAGGTCGATGCACTTACAGCTTGAAGGCGTGGTCTTCAAGATCGAAGGATAACCTTGACATTAAAGGAATCGGATGCCTATAAACGATAGTCGGATGATAAGAATACATGAGCTCCGACAGGCAGCCCGAGTGATATTTCTGGGTGCCCACCTTTAATTAGTTTTTAGCTCAGGAATTTTATTTCGGGATAGGTGTAAAGATGATCGTTTTAAATTTAGGATGGTTAGACGAATACGACGTAGTATATTGGTCCACAATGATTATCTGAACCTCTAGTTGTCAGTTAATTTTCGTTATTTTGGATGGAAAAGAGATTTTGAGGTCAACTTGTTTTTCATTGGATTAAAAAATGGAGCTCAACTTTTGCTGCTGACAAGAGGTGCTTTAGTAAGCTGTTATATCCCAAGTCATGTGAGGAACCCGTGTAGCCTGACGTGGCGACTTCTGGAATTACGAAGAAATGTACTAATGACATCGATGTTGCTATGTAGAATTTCATCGTCCACGTAAGGAAAGGAAGTAGACTGATTAGCAAATGAGCTGCAATAGAGTAGAAGGCTTGTAAAGGAATACGAACAGGCAACCAGGACCTTAGCATAGGTACAGAGTGGTTGTGACTGCATGCGCCCGAGTGGGCAGGCCTCAGAGAGTTCGAGAATGGTCAAAATTTTATTCAATTGCACTCTTAGGTATGCAAGTTTTTCCATTCAATTCTTTCTCCTGATGTATAAATGTGGAATAATCAATGCAGTCTAGTAATAAATATTCTTATATACAAATATAATAATTTGTAACTTAAAATTCCAATTATCTTATCAGAAATGATGATATTTCTTATAAATTCTCCGGGATCGCGATTTCATGTAAATTTATACACATCTTCAGCCAGAAACAAAGCTGTCGCCATCGTTACAAACGCTAGATGTCGATATGTTCCTGTTAGTATTACCAAAATCTGAAAATAAAACAAATTTAAAAACAGTATCGACTGCCAGTATTTCAAAATTCATTACGCGATGTTTTTTTTAAATAAATATATTTTCCCACACCATTAAACCTATCGGGCCATTTAATTGTTTTAATAATTCAACCTCTGGATTTATTTCATTGTTAAATGACCAAAAATGATCTGCTACGACCGAATTATCAGTTTTTATAATTAATGTTACGAAAATGTTCTTTCGTTCTGGTTTCTAAATTACGTTTTATCTTCCCAATATAAACTTTATCACAATATAAACTGTTAAACTGATAAATACCAAATTTTTTATTATTAGGAGTTTTATCATTTATAGAGAAATGCAATGAAGTTTTAATACTCTATTTATTTTGAGGAACTAAATTATATCAAACTCTTTAAAAAAATTGAAAACGTTTATTTACCCAAGGATGGTAAGTAAATTTTTTGGAGTTATAATCGTCTTTTATTTTTTAAGTGTAGAAGTATCATTAATTCCTAATAATAAAAATCTGGTATTTATCAGTTTAACTGTTTCGATTGTGATAAAGTTTATGCTCCATGGACCCCGGACTCATTTGAGCATCATTTCATTCATTTCATTCATCGTCCGATATGGAGGACGTAATTTTTTTTTTAAAGAAAAAACGTAGTAATTCCACAAAACATATTTTATCAAAGCTAATACCTACCAAAAATTAAACATCCTTATTAGGATAAAACAATTCGTATTGAGCACTTGAATTTAATTTCTCTTTTTTATTATGTTTTAACCATGATAGATTCCACGAACATTCTTTTCACTCTTTTCATATACTAGGTGAATTAGTGTGTTTATACGACCATGTATGACTAGAACTGCTTTTTAAAGCATCCATAAATATTCTTTCACCAATCAGAAGTTCTAAGAGCATCCTGTTAAAGTCAGGTTCTCCTCTCCCATATGTTTATAACAGGATAGTTTTAGTTTGAGACCAGTTATACACAACTGTTTATTTCCACAGAATATTAATAAAACCAAAAATATTCATTACATACTTATTAGCAGACATCGGATCCCGTACACCTTAGCAATAAATGTACGCACTCAGGTACTATAGAAGGTCAGGCGTGAGATCAACAAACGTCTGTGTCAACAAGTATACCGAAGCGCTGTGTGTGTACACTCCGGTACGGATACAGAGTGTAACATACGTTACAATAATATGCCATCCTTCTCTTTGCTTTCGAAGCGGGAATTATAGTAAACAACCATGTTCATTCGTAGATTTCCAATGTAAATTTTCTGCGCCTCTCACTGAAACAATATAAAAATATTAGGAAAAAGTTCGTTCAATGTCACATGACGTTAATGGTGCATATGAGTAGTACAAATCATTTTCATATGTTTGTCCAAAACTTATTATGTGTTTCAAATGGGAAGTTGTTTGTCCTTGAGCTCTACTAGGTGAGCAACCAATCGGAGTCCTGCAGTGTTGTCGTATCGCATTCCCGCTAAGTGGTGTGTGAGGAGCCCCAACCTAATCAATTTGTATGAAATACTATTCGCGCTAACACAAAATTCAGATTTTGCCGAAACTGATCCATGTGGAAGGTAGAGAGTAATGTATCTAACATAACCATGAAAACCCCATATTTTTAGCTCAGATAGTTTTTCTAATACAAATAAATAAACCACTGTTACCTGTATTATAACAATAAATCCCGACGTAAGCACTGTATGAATATCATTATTGGTTGGCATGATGCGTGTACGTATATTTGTAATTACTCAGAACTGAAACGTAAATGTTTGACATGACGTGATAAAAGAATTACTTTGAATAATCCAATTCGAGTGAGAGGAAATAATAAATTTCCTGCTGCCCTGGCAGAATGTGTCTCGTCAATTATATCTTTGTTTATAAATGGTTCGTAATCTCTATTTACTCCTGTTAGCCTGTGGAATGCCGTATGCTTATTTTTATGAAGGAATGCTGGATAAGAAGTGTTTATTTACACTGGAGATTTCAGATCAATTACATTCAGTTGTTCTTTACACAACAGTAGAGTAAGAGTTAAATAGTACAATGGCTTCTTGCTGTTAATTTAGTGGCTAGTCAAAAAGGCATTTATTGCGAAGTCAAGGCTGGAAGTATTATTTTTAAGGGGTACACGTTCTTCAAAAAATTTTCGGAAACAGAAACTAAAAATGAGTTATTGTAAAGAGTACTTCCGTTTACAAAAACGTAAAAAGTATATCAGTTGGATCAACTTGTAATTGAAGCGGGACACGAGATAATACACCTCCCACCTTACCACTGCCAATATAATCCAATTGAGTTGGTGTGGGCTCAAATAGAAAGGAGGGTTGCAAACAGAAATAATACTTTTAAACTGACGGACATTAAATGACTTGTTCACGAACAAATTGACTAAGGTAACGCAACAGGACTGGGAAAACTGCGCGAGGCATGCATATTTTAAGAAAGAAATAGCACGTGACGAGATTTTGGAATCTGTAATCATAAATTTGCAAGACAGACGATGAAGACGGTGACAATGACGAGTTGTCTGAACGGAAGTGACATTGACAGCGATATGGATGAGCCACTGGCAGTTCCATTGGATTAGAAAAATAGATAGTTCAAAAACTGTAATTATAGTACTTTAAAATATACATAATTTGCGAAAATGCTTGTTCCAATTTTGATTTTGGCAATTGCATTATTGTAAAAGTTTGTAAAATATAATTTGCTTACCATTACGTCCACGCAAAGGAGTACCGCATGTTGTATGAGTGTGCGAGAGAGAGGAAAATACAAAAGGAGTGGTGTAACAAGCTGGCAACGCTGAGTGTAATACGGCATCTGATTAACTGGACTCCAGAACTCTTCCCATTTGAAACACATACGCAGCACTGAAAATCCAGTATTTTTGTGTTGAATACTGGACAGTTCATTTTTTGTTCGTTTGGTAGGTGGTGCATACTCTATATTGTTAAGTTTTGCAGACACCTCCTCGACTGTTTTAGATAGCTACGAAGTACATTCTTCAAGCTGTTTAATGATTGTTGATAATACCCAAAACGTTTGATTTATAAAATGGAGATTGTCTATAATTGTTTTGAAAGTTATGCTATTAACTCAATATGTCCAACACCTTGCACTCCCTGGAGGGCAGATCTACCCGCGTGGGGAGCAGTAGTTGTAATGAAACAAAAGCTACGCGTTGCGAACCGAACTATCTCTGAGTGTTGTCCTAGGGACTGGCGTCAGCAGTTATATGCTGGTAGACTTCATATCCCTTTAAATGTGTACGGGCTCCGATGCCTGCTTATTAGACACAAACAAAGATATTCAACTTAAAATATTAAAATGACAAATATAATCAATATAAATCATTTGAGGATAATCAAACTTTTGTAACCACTACGTTTTATTTAATGATACCATTAAATACACGTCCGCCTCGGTAGCGTAGATGGTGGCGTGTCTGCCTTACGTTTAAGAGGTCCCGAGTTCGAATCTCGGTTAGGGTGAGTTACCTGGATAAGGCTTTTCCGGGGTTTTCCCGTATCCTGATAGACGAATGTCGGCTAACTCTAAGCTCCATGGACTTCAGTTCACCCATTTCATTTTTCGTCCCATATGACTTAACGTTGGAGGACGTAAAGTATGAAAAACTGAATACACATATGCGTCACCAATTAATCTGAATGCAGAAGTTAATTTATATACTGCTAATTAGTACTTAATTATATTTAAATGCCATGGCCCCTGAGCAGGATCGAACCTACAACCTTGGGAACAGAATAAGCGTGTAGCTAAGCGGATGCCTAATCATCGATGATTCCGGAAGTTACAACTAAGAACAATCAAGGACACATTGAATGCAATTTTTGCGCAAATACTACTCAAAGCACAACAATAGAGTTCTCATAACAAACAATGCAACGTTTTATTTAGTAAACACAGAGTAGGGGAAGCGTTTGAAGGACAATGCAAATTCATCGCCACAATTAACTGTCTTAGAATTTTATAAAATGTTTATTATCTTACATTTGATTACAGTTCGAAGGAGGTAAATGTCACAGGCGTGTGTTATTATAAGAAGGGCTCTCCCACATTCCAGGAATTTCGTGATGTGGTAACCGATTTCGACACTGCAGAACAGTGAGTGAAACTGTGTACTTTACAGCAACCAAGGCCTTAAGATTTCCTTTCTCTCCATCACAGTGATCTACATTAAGTGCTCGTCAGTATTAACCAGAGGCCTTTAGTTCGACAAAGACGTTAATCGTGCAGTGACAAGAAGCATCTGTAACAGTCTGCAATCTTTACGAGCACAATGTATCAACCTGAGACATTCATTCACAATGAAGACGTAACGCAAACAACACAAAGAGCCTTTCAGGTAGAAACACCAACGCTAGATGTATGAAGTAAACACAAGAGTTAAATGATGAAGCCTGGGACTCAAGTACTTACAATAGTAAGTCGCCACAAACGGTGTATCTCGAATGCGAGAGCCCCTAGTCGTCTACCGGGGAAATACAGCGGCCAACAAAAGTATTCGAATAGTATAACATTAACATGGCACGTACTATAAATACTGTAATATTTATTTGGCAGCGTTGAATTGTTAAACGTGTAATCATTAACCTTTTGTGTCTAGGAAAAAATATTTAAAATATCACTTTACATGTATTTATTACACAATCTGTACTGTACTTATTCTACTGTCCCTCTTATTGGAGAATATAGGTATTCGAACGTACCCAATCGAACATAGAGAAAGGTGGTTGGACGTACCCTACATGCCTCTACCACATAGCAGTTGTGTTTATGTTATGTCTCGAGAGAGTGGCTCAAAGTTATTCAGCCGATTGTGAATTTACGGGTAATATGGGGCGTAAAGGTAAGGAGACAACGGTGGCAGAGAGGAATATCGTGATAAATGTGTACTAACAAAACAAATCTCTCTCTGAAATTGCCAAAACCATTAACAGAAGCAAAACTACAGTGTTCTGCATAAATCAACGCATCAAACAGACAAATACTGTTGTAAATATACCTAAAACTGGTGTTCCTTCTAAACTCTCCGCCAGAAAAAGGAGGAAAATAATAAAAATGGTGAAGCAGAATTCGAAAGTCACTGCATCTGAGATTAGAGGATGTCTTGAGCAATATTCTGGCACTGTGGTTCACACCAGAACAGTTGAACGGGTTTTAAATAGCACTGGGTACAATGCCCGCGTTCCTAGGAAGAAATTATATGTTAATAAGGTGAATAAAAATAATGTATAAAATTTGCTAAACAGTATGTGGTGAAACCAACAGAATTCTGGGATAAGGTTCTGGTTGGACGAGAGCAAATTCTGCATATGCAAGAGTGATGGACGTCTTAAAGTGTGGAGACTGCCAAATATAGAATGGGAACCTAAGATCATGGCAGCTACGGTGAAACATGGTGGTAGTAGTGTGGTGGTATGGGGCTGTATAGCTTCACCTGGCTTTGGGGAACTGGTGTTTATAGATGGGATCATAGACAAATATGAATACAAGAGGATTCTTGAAAACAATCTTAAAAAGAGTACATAGAAGCTGGGCCTAGGGCATGATTATTACTTCAAGCAGGACAACGATCCGAAGCATACTGCTGAAATTCTAAGACTTTGGATCGTGTACAACACTCCTCACACTTTGAAGACACCGCCCCAATCTCCAGATTTAAATTCTATAGAAAACATCTGGAAGCGACTCGAGGAGCGTGTGAGGAAGCATCACATCAGAAGCAGGGACTATCTGAAAGAATTTCTTCAGAGTGGAGAAATATGGACTCTGCAGTCACTGAACAACACATACAGACAATATCCAAACGATTATCAGCAGTAATTCAAATAAAGGGGAGGATAACTAAATGCTAGCTGTTCTCTGTTCGAATACTTACGTCCAGATGTAAAGTATCCGTTTAATTTCTCCTTGTAGTGCAAATTAGTTTCAGCTGCTATTTGTGAGTTTATATGTTTAATGGAACACTCAAGTGTATTTTGTACCAGTTGTGTACAAAAGCTACTGCGTAGTTTTAAAGTAATATAAATAATAAATATGTTTACGTTCGAATACTTATGTTGGCCTCTGTATACGAGTCAAATGGAGAATTTAATGTCATGACGGCACGTTGATCATGGTAGCTCAATGGTTTAGAGCGACTGGACGGAAACCTGGAGATCCGTGTTTCAAAACCCGGCCATGGCATTGAATTTTTTGTGTTGACTCTATCAACAAGATTGTTTTACCTTTCACAAGACCAACAAAATATTATCATCAAAGCAGGAAAATTGAAGATCGAAAGCGATTAAAATTTGTGGGCTGTGATAATTGACGATGATGCAGGAATATACTTTATGTTGCTACAAAACAGCAATAACTGGTTTACGTTATATTATACTTTCTTTACATGAATGAAAATGGAATAGTTTATAACCTATAAAGTCCTACGCACACAACGTCGAAATACACTATGATTACATCAATAAACATAATTATAACGCTGATAAGCAAATTTTGACATTTTGTCTGCAGTTTTTATTTTAATATGTCCATCACGCACCAATTCTTCACAATAGAAGCAATAATAAAATACAAATTTTTATACTCAGCTTCATCGAATTTATGTTATATTACTAAGTAAATGTTAATAAATCCACAATGTCAACACAACGCTCTGCATAATAAACTAATATTTCACATCTATTCTAAATAATCACTTACATTTCAACATCACACCAGTTTGTTTTACACTTTGTCTTGAAATGCTCGTCTTTACATTTCGTTCATGTCCAAGTGAAATCGTTCACCCTGCTCCGTTCTTACACAGCCTATATTTTCTGGAAAAATTGCCAAATTAGAGTGCAGGAAATGTATTTTTACACTCATATTTCAACCTCGCTTTCCAAATTTCTTTAACCATATCTTCTACAGCAATTTTGTCTTAGTTTGGAACCTTATAACTTCACAGAAAGTTTTCTATGTCGCTGTTATAACCAATCCATGACCCTTTTTCAATATCTGTCATTCCTTCTATTCCTTCTTTTACTTTAGCATCCGATATTTCAGAGACCTTGTTGCAGATTTATCTTTAGCAGTGGCCATTCTTATTTAAAACCTTAATGGATTGCTTCATTAAGCCTAATTTTATGTTTAAAGATGATAACAGGATGTTTTTTGGGTCCACAAGGCACTAAAATGTTTTTCATTGATAGCACGTGACTGTCTCTGTACTTCATGTTCAGGTTCGGATCTTACTTTACCATCCCACTCACAAATAAAACATTTTAGTACAGCCTGATTGCTTACCCAGTAGAATCCCAATTACTTTTAATCTGCCACCAACCTTTCAACCAACACAACAAAAGATAGCTCTCTGCCGCAACAACAGAGAGCAGCACTTACCACAAAATTGTTTATTTTTAAGGTTAGCCCGTTTTTCCGGGTATGTCTTCAATTCTTCCTTTGTGCACGCAATTCAAGAATACATTTTGGTGTTTGCAATATCACGGCTTGTGCAGCGCGTTATCTCTTTATGAATGATTGCGTTAAACAAGGTTAGAAAAAAGGTGTGTTTGTGATACGTCTGCTTACCTTTCATTATGTATGGGGAGTTACTGGGGTCTTGTTCTTACATTTACAGCAGCATAAGCTAAATTACAAATCTCCAAAAGAGCTGTTTGGCTACTAAATTTACCCCATTTTAGAAAAATAAAACACCAGGGTGTAAACAAAAAAGCGGTTTGGCATCCTGTACAAAATTAAAGAGGAGCAAAAAGCTACCTCAACAAAATTTTCTTCAACAAAAAATATCACACCATCCTACAAACATCAAAATTAACAACCTGCGGTCAGACCCAAAACCTGGGTGGGTACGCAGCAAAAACCTTCTGGCTGTTAACAGCCTGTCAGTACACGACTTGGACTTGGACTTGTTCTTATATGAACAAAATAATTCCTTTTTGCAGACCAAAAGATGGAAGACACGAACCTTATATAGCAAATTAGTTGAAAATTGTATTATATGCTGGAGGATTTTCAGTACGAATGGAAAATTTTGCAAGGATATTATTAATGAAGTAAAAATACCCGTGTCACAAAGAAATACAAAATGGAATGAGAGGCAGAAATTTATCAGCAGGAGTAACATTTGAAGTCGGTTTGTTCATCACAAAAGACTTATGTGGAATAAAAATTATAAATCAGCACTTTCATTTCTTTAAGGCTATCATAACAGTGAAAAGATGAAATATCTCCATGGGAATGGGACAATTTTTGAGAACCTTAAGTTCTAATAGGATTAATTTCTTTGATGGATAACGGGTGTAGCAAACCACGACAATTCTCCTTTCCTCTTACAATTATCATCTCATTTGTAGGTAAATTATTTTTAAAACATTTTTTTAACACTGAAAAAATAATACATTCATCAACGGTGATGCCCGCCTCGGAAGCGTAGATGGTAGCATGGCTGCCTCACGTTCTAGAGGTCCCGAGTTCGAATCTCGGTCAGGGTGAGTTACCTGGATAAGATTTTTCCGGGGTTTTCCCTTATCCTGAAAGAAGAATGTCGGGTAACTCTAAGCTCCATGGACCCTGGATGCATTGAGCATCATTTCACCCATTTTATTCATCGTCCGATATGACTTAACTTTGGAGGACGTAAATTACAAAAAAAAAAAAAAAAAAAAAAAAAAAAAAAAAAAAAAAAAAAAGTTCAGCGGAAACATTACTTGTTCTTTTAACTTTGAAAGATGCTTTTACATTATATAATGCACCGCAATGTTTCTGCAAACTTGCAGATGATATCACACACTTCCGAACTGTTCGGAATCTCAATGCAGAAAAAAAGATTACAAACTCTTTTCCACTTATCTCTGTAGACATCTTACTTTTACGATATCCAGACTTTTACTAATCTCATCCCCTCTAGGAACTATAGATTTTTCTCACCGTTGCCCTTGACAACCAACCATTTCATTGCATTGCCTACTATATATTCATCTTCTTTCCTTTTGCATACACTGTTCAAATATTTTCACTTATTTATCACATAAATGTTTTAACACATTCACAATTTGACCATAATGTTCAATATCCAAATCACATAACAATCTTAAAAAATTAATAATTAGCTTTCCTTCTGAGACCCAAATTCACTACAATCAGCCTAAAATACCATTTTACGGAAAGATCCAATCTTAATGGAGGATGTGGTCGAAAAATGTTAGGTTTGCTGCAATTTAGGTTTCCAGTAATAATTGAATATTTGGGGCGATAAAGTTGGGGACTACATTAAATAATTAACTATATCCTTAATATATTTACAATGCCTGAGAGGGTAGTTCTTTTGTCACCAATATAAGCTTCACTTATACACTATATACCCTTGAGAGAGAGAGAGAAAGAGAGAGAGAGAGAGAGAGAGAGAGAGAGAGAGAGAGAGAGAGAGAATATACTCCTGTTTGTATAGTACAGGTATGCGTTCACCTTAGAGAGCTTTGTTCGCATAGTTTGTGAGAACAATTTAGAGCCAGGCAATTGTTTAAAACTCTCAGAAGTATTAAAACCTAAATCATCGTACATATATTTACAATCACGAAAAGAGCTTACTTACCTTCAAGGAAAGGAAATTGGAAAAATAAAAAAATGACTTACAGGGTGTAATCGAGCGGGATGGCTCAGGCGATTTCGTCTGTGGCTTGCATTTGAGAGGCCGGGGCCGTCCTATCTGACCCATGGGTTTTTCGGGGTTTTCCCGGGTCGATAGGCGAATGCTGGATAGGTTAATTACATCCCCCGAATTTCCTGTCCCTCCATTTCATCTCCATGATCATTTCACATCATCTCTCACGTGGTAGAAGGTGTCGACGGGAGTCCCGGTGCTGTCGTGACTTCTTTGGTCGGCCGCCCACTTCTCCTCTCGCCTTATACTTCCTCTCGGTGGTGCCGCACTTAGGGCTTAGGTACAATAAACCACAGGTTTCAATGCCTAATCCCCTCCGTAGTAATCCTAATCCTACAGTGTTCAGCATAAAAGAGCCACTGGGGTACTAAAGTAATGCGGGCCCTGATTATAGTTAAGAAATCAAAATTTGTTAGACTGAAATCATGTACAGATTTCTAAAATTTAAAAGAAGCAGACAGTCGTTGTCAACTTACTAATAAGTCAAGAATATTATAATACACTACCTTAATAATAATTTAGGAATTGCGATGGATACTCCGGGGGTTTTTCCATGGGGAAATACCTTGAGCCTAAAAAGCCCCCCCCCATCGACTACTACGTCAAGACGGGTGGAAGTGGATACGCCACTTACGCGCGTCAACCCCGCAGGGAAGACTACCAAAAAACCTCGGTGGGGCCGCCTGGTGATCTAGCACACCTTCTACTAGCTCTGCAGGCTAGCAGGCTAGTAGGGCTTAGGCTTATAAAGCAACCCTCTACCCCCTCCGGGAGGCCGTAGCCTGGCCGGAGGTACCCAATTCCCCGTGGGTGTCAGGAACACACTGCGCCCCTCGAGTCCAACCCAATCCGAACAACTCCCCTACGGGAGGGACTTGGCAGTTAGGCACGAGGTTCCTCCAGTAACGTCAGAGGTACCACGCGTGCTAAGAGTCTGCAGCGCCCGCACCTCGGCAGCTGAAGGGGACGCATCCCCTTATATGTATATAATGTCCTGCACCGTGGCGTTGCGCGATAAGGCAGCATGCTTTGGTCCATGGCCACGGAAGGCAGCTCGGGTTCGATCTCACCCATGGGCTGCGGATTTTAGGTCCCGGGAGTAGGACCGGTGCCCCACTCAGCATCCTGAGGAAAGTAAGGAGCTTACGTTAGGTAAGCGGCCCTGGTCACGGAAACCAACATTCCGGCTGGGGGATGCTGACCACATCGCCTCCCCGTATCGGTTGGATGATCGCCCAACTCTGCCGTGTGTAAGTGGGCGTGAGACCGGCTGTCGGTTTGGTATATATATAAGTCGTTTCTCAGTCCAGATCGAGGGATTATGTTTGCATAAAATATTATTGACATGTAAAAGAACTACACTAAACTTCGGTACACTGGTAGCGCTAATCTAAATTGGCAAGTTATAATATTTTAAGTTATAAATTAGTTATATTTACTGCTCTTGTCCGTTTTTATATAAATTATTTTTGGCGGTGCTAAACCATTATCCTCTGAAGCTTGCAAGATGATCCTGCTGAATGTGAAACACCTAACCGAAATATTTTGGAGAATTATTCAATGCATTCTAGAAATTGTAAATTTCAAAAACGACCTGAAGCTTTCCTGGCGACGAATGTATGTAAGATATTCTCAGGAAACAAGCCAGGTGAAAAGACGATTAGAAATCGACGCTTCGGGAGCGTACATCTCTCCCGTCATCAGGATATGAAACAATAATAAATGTTATAAACACTAAATTGAGATAATACAATCAACAACGACAAAACACTGCCAATACTCACATCCCTGAACAAAAGACTGTTCATTTAATGCAACCTGAGAAGTCTGGACTGGCAGAGTATTGTTTGATGACGACCATAGAACCAACTTTCGGGAGACAAAATGCTACAGTTACTGGGAGCGGAGAGCTAAGGAGGCTTTGGCCATTTCCTCTGAGATGTGCACGCTTAATTATGATGCTAGATTTCAGTTCAGCTCCTCTTGGAAACCGGCCTTAAAAATGGAAATCAATCGGCTTAAGAAGCACAGCTGATCATCAAATTAAGCAGTTACGTTTCTATGATCTAATTAGCGTTCTACACTAACGACACCTCCTGACCTGGTACTTAATTTGCTACAAACAAATTTTTCAGCTGGCTTGTTTCCCAAGGATATATAGAATATATGGAAATTTCAAATTTGTAAGACCTCCTTTTTTATTTTCATTTTAGCAACAATCTTCACATAGACACTAGCAATATTGGAAATATTTTTTTCTGGAAATCTTTTTTCAGGCCCTTCAAACGTGTGTTTTGGTATATCTTTAAAGGTATACAGCAATACAACTCCTAAAGCCATTCGAGACTAGAGAATGTAAGACGTGTATTATTAGTTGTACCGTGAGTATAATTAAATGAAAGTTGCAATTTATTTTACAGCTACACAACTACTTACTAAAACAGGAACAAAAAGCAGGTGCTTCACCTTAAGAGTGTGGTCTTCGGTAAAGGAAAGATGTGGGCTAATCGGGGCCAAGGTTTGCAAGGTGCCTTAGGGCCAAGGAACGAGTCAGCCATGTCTTAATATTACAAGGAAGTAACCGGAAAGAGGAATGCTCGAGTAGCCAAATGCCCAGAAGGTCATCAAGTATTGGAGAGGCTGCAAAGTTTAAGGTTGGCGCCCCAGTGCATTTCCTTTCGGGTAATGTTTCAACATTAACGTGACAAATCACATGAGACAAGGTACGTAATCACAAGGTCATGTCTTGAGTCTACATTTTGCAAAATATTGTTTGAGTAGCTCTGTGTAAGTTCATTGTATTGAGTTAACAATTTTGGAGCTTTCTTGAGTGGCACACACTGCCATACTTATTTTCTTGAGCCACCCCGTTTCCTGAACTGTTTACCCCTCTAGTAAAAACAGGCCTTTCTTCAAAGTAGCTTTACTAAGAGAATATATTGTGCAGGCTCTCCCAAAACATGTATGTACTTCAGCGGCGGCCGGTGAGGAACTGCATTGACGGTGCCAAAAATAAATAAATAAATAAATGAATAAGTAAATGAATGAATGAATGAAAAATGAATGAATAAATAAGTAAATAAATAAATAAATAAATAAATAAATAAATAAATAAATAAATAAATAAATAAATAAATAAATAAATAAATAAATAAATAAATAAATAAATAAATAAATAAATAAATAAATAAATAAATAAATAAATAAATAAATAAATAAATAAATAAATAAATAAATAAATAAATAAATAAATAAATAAATAAATAAATAAATAAATAAATAAATAAATAAATAAATAAATAAATAAATAAATAAATAAATAAATAAATAAATAAATAAATAAATAAATAAATAAATAAATAAATAAATAAATAAATAAATAAATAAATAAATAAATAAATAAATAAATAAATAAATAAATAAATAAATAAATAAATAAATAAATAAATAAATAAATAAATAAATAAATAAATAAATAAATAAATAAATAAATAAATAAATAAATAAATAAATAAATAAATAAATAAATAAATAAATAAATAAATAAATAAATAAATAAATAAATAAATAAATAAATAAATAAATAAATAAATAAATAAATAAATAAATAAATAAATACATAAATAAATACATAAATAAATACATAAATAAATAAATAAATAAAGAAATGAATGAATGAATGAATGAATGAATGAATGAATGAATAAATAAATAAATAAATAAATAATAAATAAATAAATAAATAAATAAATAAATAAATAGATAAATAAATAAATAAATAAATAAATAAATAAATAAATAAATAAATAAATAAATAAATAAATAAATAAATAAATAAATAAATAAATAAATAAATAAATAAATAAATAAATAAATAAATAAATAAATAAATAAATAAATAAATAAATAAATAAATAAATAAATAAATAAATAAATAAATAAATAAATAAATAAATAAATAAATAAATAAATAAATAAATAAATAAATAAATAAATAAATAAATAAATAAATAAATAAATAAATAAATAAATAAATAAATAAATAATTAAATAAATACATAAATAAATAATAAATAAGTAATAAATAATAAATAAAAGGGTTGTTAAAACATAAATATGTGTACCAATTTTGAACGACTTAGGTAATCTTACCAATAATCCATCCTATTTTATAATATACTGTACCAAACAGAGCGTACAGGGTGATGAAGATATATTTATTTATTACATTCGTACTCTTGTTACGCACAGGTGAAAGGAGCACAGTAAAAGTTTGATAATACAGTTCATGGAGAATGTAATACGAAGCGTTCGTGTACGATTTCGCAACAGAGAGACAGTTATCTTAAATCCCATGCTTTAATGCACTCTACCGGACACAGCGTAAGTTATGCGCCAGAGAAAACTCGGCACCACCTTCTTCCATAAGAAGCCCTGTATAAGCAGACATCCTAGTGCTTAACACAGGCACTTATGAGCGTAGATGGTGCCGGTCTGGAATCGGCACCAAACTACGGAAAACAACCAGGATAGAGCTTTTGGGTTTAACACGCCTGTTCACACGAGGGAGCAGATACTCAGAAACAATTCTATTTGTCCAATTCCTATACACTTCTCTTTCTTTCGTTTTCATACAGCTGGTGCCATGGCATAGTGGCACTACCTCAGAAGCCGCCCCTGATTACTTACATTTTCTCTGTGTAATTTTTCTCTTGCTTATTTTTCAGGTATAACTATCTGAAGTAATGTCTTATAATTCGAGATTCTCCTGGTCTGCAAATACAACTTGGGAGGGAACTTCAAAGAAATACACCATCTAGACGTATCTATGCTCGCATATGGGATAAACTTGAAGTAATTGGAACAGTTACAACTTCTAAAAATAACGTTATGTAAGACCTATGCACTAATGCTACATGAGAATTGCTGCGAAGTGTAATTTTTTTTTCAGTCTGGCTCTACCCTTTCATAGTGCGTCCTACACACGGCTAGTGTGAAAGAGCAATTAATTTCCATTAATTGTATCTAACAGTGGTCCGAACTATAAGGCCCGGGCCTTAAAGTACTGTCTCACTAGTCAGGAAAGTCACAATCAAGCACCCATTTGACTTTTTAAAGATAAATTTACTTAATGCTGTCTAACAACAACGGTCTTATAGTGACAACTATAAGATGGTAAAACAAATTTTTGTATACAATTGGTCAGTAAAATTAACATTTTAGGAACTACTAGGTCACAGTACAGTATAAACATATAAGTTCACATTGATAAATAACTAAAAGTCGATATTGCACAGCACTGTGTTCATACTTGTTATGTATTACTTAATAATTATTGCTATTCTCACTTCACAAAATACACCCACTAGCCATGTGTAGGACGCACTATGAAAGGGTAGAGCCAGGCTGAAAAATTCAATGCCATAGCCGGGATTTGAACCATGGATCTCCTGGTTTCCGTCCAGCCGCTTTAACCATTTGAGCTACTATGGCCAACGTGCCAACATGACATTACATTCTCCAACTGACTCGTGTTTCTCCCGGTAAACCACTAGGAGTTCTCATAAACACATGAGACAACTACCGTGTTTTTTTTTTTTTTTTTTCAGTCTGGCCCTACCCTTTCATAGTGCGTCCTACACACGGTTAGTGTGAAAGAACAATTAATTTCCATTAATTGTACCTAATAGTGGTCCGAACTATAAAGCCCGGACCTTAAAGTACTTACAGCATAGTAAGTCGCCATTAAGGTAGTTGTCTCATGTGTTTATGAGAACTCCTAAGTGGTCACCGGGAAAAACAGGAGTCAGTTGGAAATGAAATGTGTAGTGTTTAACGCCCGCTTTTACTACATATGGCACCGCAGGCGGTGACACTGATGATGCATGGGATGAAGATGGAGCACCGGTGGAATGAGATGGCGGGGATACCGGAGGTCCCGGAGAAAACCCGCCCCAGCGCAGTGTTGTCCACCACATATCTCACTTTGCGGTCGCCTGGGATCGAACCCGGGCCGCCTTGGTGACAGCCAAGTGGTCTAACCACTAAGCCACGGTGCAGCCCTGAGTAAGTTGGAGAATCTAATGTCATGTCGGCACGTTGTCCATAGTAACTCAATTGTTTAGAGCGGCTGGATAGAAACCAGAAGATCCGTGGTTCAAATCCCGGCTATGGCATTGAATTTTTCAGTCTGGCTCTACCCTTTAATAGTTTTTAAGTTTTCACTTCTGTCGTGTGATCTTAAGCTCACACATTTTTTTTCCGTTTATTTGGTTATATATAACATCATAGCAGACGACAGAAGTGGGTAAATTACTTTGTGCTACCTCAAAATCTGTGACAGTGATTTGATGAACAGACAGGCTGAGAAGTTCAACACGCATATTACATCTCAACAGGCATCAGAAAAGTTTCAAATGTCACACACCTGGATAGTACGTTTAGCTATATACAGCAAGTTGTTTCCCAATAAACGCACATTTCTATACGTTGTGACACTGTAATAAATGAAATGACATTATATACAAAAAATATTGGTGTATTTCTGTTCTCAAAATAAATAACTAAACATTAACAGATGTTTTACAAAAACGCACTTTGCCCAGCGGTAAAGTTGAATGCGAAATCGTGATTCTATTGAAGCATCATTTTCTCCACTGACAAGAGAGATTATTTCTTTTTTGCAAATGTCATCTGTCCGTTGACCTCCCACCTTTCAAAACTGCGCCTTCAGTGTTTGCAACACCAAACCCCTACAGTTACTATGTCGCCAAGGTTTCGTAACATATGAAACTCATCTTTGTATTTTTAACAACACATTTCTTAACGCTTCTCCTTTCTTAACTATAATTATTTTGTTCTTATGCAAACAAAAACACGTCTGACACATTTAACTTCGTTGTTGCCTTGTTATTAGGAACTCCTATTCTCCATACATTTCAACCAAAGGAACAACTGAAAATTAAAGTAGTACTAACAGTTTTAAATCCTTGTAATTTGTAATTTATTTCTCATCTTTCCTTTTACAACATCAAATGGAAATACAAAATCAAGATTACAATTATAAAATCCATACTAAAAAATGTCATATATTCCTAAATCCTGGAAATCCTACCATGTCACCCAACATTCGGTCCCCATGCACCTAACCCTAGGTTTTTGTGTATTGGAGGCCCTCTACTCCTTTTTACAGATTTTGCCATTTCACCTATCCCATACGATATTTTTCTCTTAATTGTTCTTAGCCATCTCTCTTTAACTTTCCCAAAATAATTCCCTATATTTCTCCTGTTCTTTTCCCCTTTTACTGGCAAAATTTTTCTAATTACTACTTCACCCCCCCCCCAAATTTCCCATTTACGTAGCCAAGCCTGCTCTCTCCATATCTTTGTTTGACTACAATATAATATACAATAGAAATCTGAATTCTCTTCTCCACACAATGGACATTTATCTAGCTCCCTCTCTTGACCTATACCTTTCAAGTTTCTCACTCCTGTTCTCGCCCAAGCAAAATCTTCTCGCCCTAACTTACTACATATATCTATATATCCTTCCCTCCCCCAGGTTGTTTTTATTTCTCTTTATAACCTCAGTGAGCTTTAGTCACTTGTATTGGCGAAAATGTCTTGTCAGTCAATATCTTATAATCTTAGCTTAACTTCTTTCCAGAAGCCTCTATACCCATACTTTGCATTTATCCAAGAATGACCCATACCTATCTGCTTCAACACGTCATTCATGCGCCCAAGAGCCACCCCAGTTACTTCACTTTTGAATATGAAAACATTCTTTAATAATATTGCCATCTTCCAAGTTATTGATTCTGTATAAATATAAATCCTTGTAAGGTGTCAAAATGTCTACATTTTTATACTTCCGTGTATAGGATGTACTTTCGATGCAGGTCACTTAAAAACTGGTAAACTTGTATATTTTCCCCTCACCTATGGACTACCTTCCAATAGCTAAAGATCGAATCTGCTGCTTTGCTTTTTGGAAACTATTGCAGGCCAGCAATGACTGGAACTTCAGCAATGAAATTAAATGAAATGAAAGGCCTGTAAATTCCTTGAGAGCAAAGGCCTCCTGCTACACATGGAGTAGGAATTGGTAAGTTCATTAGAGTTGCAACACCTAAGAGCCTTCTTTAGTTGCCTGAGCTTCAGTAACGACGTATTTACTCTCGCGTCCTTTGCACTGTCACTGTCTACTTCACACACTTAACACATACAACATTGTTGTATAAATTTATTTGTGATACACACCAGTTTTAGTTTATAGCACCTTGGTAGCCACTTCTTCCAGCGTCCTCCATATAGCTCTGTTCTGAGCTTGTGTTAACCACTGTGTTCCTTCTATCTTTTTGAAGCTATCTCAGGTCTCCCTGCTCTTTGACGCCCAATTTTGGAGTACCACATTGTCATTCTTAGTGTCCATCGCAGGTCGTGCGTTCTAGCGAGGTGCCCTCCCCATCTCCATTGTAGCTGTTCCGCCCATGAAGCCACGTTGGTCATGCCTGTCTTCCTCCTGGCTTCCTCGTTTGTCATCCTGTCCTTCCTTGTCACGTGTAACAACTTCCGTTCCATTTTGTGCTGACAAATTTGCAGTATGGTATCTGGTTTTTGTTAAGGACCAAGTTTGGCTCCATACACGTAGTTTCGAAACGACACCTAACGGATGTAGCAGTTCTGCAGTTTATAACTTAACTAATCCGAATTTTGGTATAGTAGCTTCTAAATTTTCTTAGTTATAATTTTATGCAGCATAAAATATTACATTACTTTGTGATAAGGCAGCGCGGTAGCCACTGGTGTGTGAACCTCTAAAGTTGTTATTGGGCCGCACCAGTCACGAAAACAAAAGCATTACTCCTTGCTCTTTATCACTGACCCTAGCCTCACTTTCAGTTAATGGGGCAAAAGGCAATTACTTGTGAATAAAGTCGAATAATACCTCTGACAGTTCCAACGTTGCTCATTTTGCTGTAATCTTAATTATGCAGTACTTTCAACCAGTTACTGTATAATCAACAGCTTCCTTTTAAGTTACAAATTCTTTGTTTAGTATTATTAAACACAGTGAAATAAAATGCTTGTCTCATTGCATAAGGCATTTAGTTTTGGTTAACTTTATTTCCAATTTTTGATGTTGTTCTCTATTCTTTTTATCATTTAATACTTCCATCCTCAACCTCACTAATATTAACTTCCCTCTAAAAGGTTTAAGTTGCATATGTCCACCGGCTTATTTGCCGTCATCGACCTTTATAACGGAATGTTGGAACACGTTAAACACCCATACACAAATAACTAAGTAATGACTTCTTTATTGCGGTTTCATAAGCCAAAGAAACTTTTAATAGTGGCATGTTACCGTAGAGTATGTTGGTATGTTTACAAACTGCTAGAAAAGGCGGCACGGTGTGTCAGCTACCTGCGATTCCTTCGATAGCTTACGCCAGGCGGCGTTCCTCTAACTGGCTAATCCACACTCACTCTGGAGCGTTTTTATGCGGTATTTTGGCAGTAAAGACCACTTGTATGTGTCACATAGAAGCTGAGTAAATACTTCTATATATTCGTTCAGTGTCATTTCGAAACATCATGTATATACTTTTATAAAAACTTCGCTAAAGCCAGCATCGGGCCTCCAAGTTTAGGTTTTTCCTTTCTTTTTCTAGCTATTACATTAAGGGAAAATGATCTATACTTTTTCTGTTCGATTTTTGGCTCTTTGCCGTGAGACGGGACATTTAGCGAGCATGGCTAAGAGGGATGGCAGAGTTTTTTGACATTTCACCTATACTTGGATATACAGTAGAATTCCAAATAACCGAGCTCAGGTTAACAAAGCTACGTATTATTCGAGCCAAATCTACAAAATGCTAAATTACTTGTTAGTGCAGTAATTCAAGTTTTGCCGTAAACTTTGTGCAGCGTGGGTATTTTTACTTTCTCTGCAACCCGAGGTCGTGGGCCCAAACTAGGTGGAGGGTAATGGATCGTTTGGACGTTGGAAGGAAAGTAAGGCGGTGATCCCGTGATAAAGATTTACGACACATGAAAGAACCGCAGTGTGATAGAGACCTCTGAGCAAAATTCAGGGGTCTTTCAAGCCCTATACAGAATGGGACGCTGAGAACATTCCAAAAAACACTAATAATATTAATTTCATAGTAGGTAGACTACATTTCACCCAAAAATTCGGAAATACGTCTTTTCGTATACACTGAATCCTAAAACTCGTTTTTAAAGTATGGGCAACAATATTATTAAATTACTAATGTTTAAATATTTATATCAGGAATGAAATGTACCTATATCTTGAATATTCTAGAGTAGAAGTCCTTTGGATTTTGAATGATTTCTATACCTCACCAATTGTGAAAGATAAACCAAATCTTACTATAGCAGAATATAGATATTTTCAAAACATACATATGCTAAATAGTTTTTTGTGGGACCAACCATTTCTGAGACATCCCTTGTTATTTTTAATTTACTTAAGTTTGCTTAAATTTCCCAGGTCATATCGCGACCATCTTTAACAAATATAGTACATTTTAAAAAAATTGCATTTAATACATAAGTTTAAGCATATAGAATTACACATTAATAAATTAATTAGGAAAAAACTTTAAATTACATACAGATTGACGCAGCCCCTGTCACCTAGGAACACTGAGACGACATATAACCTGATATCAGAATGACATTGACACAAACGAATAAATATAAATAAATGATAGATTTATAAATATAAATAAATGAGTATACCAGAATAGACATATGCCATAATGCTAGCATATACTCCGGAGACCGCCACAGTGACAGGGCCACTCTACGAAGGTCAGTAAACTCCCTTTGCAATCCCTATAAACAAACAACCCTACTCCATTGTCTGTTTTACCCTCTAGGAAAATTTGGCTCCTCTCAGTCGGAAACCAACCCATTGTTAAAATCCCATGCGTGCTTCTGACAACAGGCTATAAGATTTTGACCGACGTGCAGAGCACATGCCTTCGCTTAATTTTTTGCATGCGGCCCGTTAGAAAAAGCATCTCTGATGTTAGGTCCGAAACTGGAAATTCTGAACACTGATCTCAAGTGGGGATAGTTACCAGCCAATAGAAAATTGACATTTGTTCATGTGATTTTGCAAACTCCGAGAAATACCTAGAGTGGGGGTAATTCAAAGTGATGGCGGAAAGTAGGTTTTGCTAGTAAGAACTCTTCGGTCCAAAGTTCTACGTGACACGGACGCGTATTCGGCGCCGCCTAAGAAGTATACTCCCGCGCCATGCACGAGACAAAATGCAATATCTAACAATCTCTCCAGTGAGAGTTAGCACAAAGAGTAATATGCAGGGAAGACGATAAATATATCCAATTCCACTACGCAGTGCTACTGCCTCCGTGCTTCACATCACAACATTGACAGTGACGCTAAACACAGCAGCCACACCGACGACGACTTTACGGTGGCGAGCGTAGGAGTCTAAGGACTACAATAAACTTCTGTCTACCAGATCCGAGGTGTCATCATTCAACCCACAACCAGTCAGGACGTACCCACTCCTGAATTACAGATGAGAGTTCTCATGCGGGAGCTACAAGAAACCTCGACCCGATTACAATCTCCGTTTCCTTAACCTCCTCACGCCACCAATCCTTAATTTGAGGCGTTGAGCACAAGGGAGAGCTCCACGTAGTTCGCTACGGGTCGGACCGCCTCAAGATAATTGAAAACAAACACAAGAACACTCAGATTATGGATTACAACTTATTAGAGTATAATGTACACATACTTATATGAATTCCCTTCTTATTTTTTTTTTTTTTTTTTAACTTTCTTCTTCTTCAGCACCTAAAGGATTGAGCATAAATTTCTGTTCCAGCTTCAACACGGATGTGTTTTTCCTTTTGGCCTGTAGTAAAATGATTTTCTTGGGATCCTCTCTGTTATGAGCTGTTATTCAACTTTTACCTCGTGGTCGCACAAAGACATGATTTTAAAGCTCTTAAAAGTTTGGACTTTCTAGGAAAGCACACGTGTGATTTGGTATTTTACATTAACTTTCAATTAGAACATAAAAATGTTTAATGAAAATTTCTTCCTTATAGTCCACTCTATAGATTGTAGAAACAGCCTTCTTCTACTAAAGGCAGCAGAATATAAATTCGATAAGCAGTCTCTAATATAATGATTAGGAGACGATAGCATATACAAAATTGCATTCAGGCACAAATCTTGGGAGGTTCAGGAAACAATGAGGTATTAACAATGTATTATAGTGATGCCAATTGTGTAAAAATGTATAGTAGTGCTATCTAACGGAAATAATAGTAACTGCTTCGAATTATATATACAATTGTAGTAATTACAAATTCTGAACAATCTCAATTTATCCAAAACGAAATTACCCAAAAATTGTTATATTTTTCTTCTGCACTAACTTGAATATCTAAAAGTTCTCAAATTCCATTTTAGGCATGATAACCTAGGAAGACTCATTCTCAGATCAAGTCTTAAGAATGTGATGTTATGGAAAATAATACTTTTACTTCTATTTTCTCCAAGATTAATTCCTATGTTTGACATTTACTTTTCAATAAACTGGTGGGATAATTAAAACTTTATCTGTACAGTTTATTACTACAGAAACTATTAAAGAGTTTAAATATGATATATTTATTTAGCACTAATAAATTACAATTTATGAAACCATTTCACAAAACAGTAGCAACAGAGAATAGAAATTTGAGCTCAGGGCCTAGTTTAAAACGTATGACAACTGATGCACGTATTATACTGTGGGTTTGTGGGTTCGTGAAATAATAAGTCCAGGTTACACGCACAAAAAATGCACTTTATTTCCGTAGAAATATGCTTCGTACACATACACAATACAACATACAAGGTCAACAAACGCAGCTGTTTACCCGCACGCCTTCAATTCCCGATTAGGATAGCCAAGAGAGCTAAGAGCGAGAACAAGTCTTCCGGGTGCTCCCGGACGGTGGACAGAGCGCCACGGTACCTATCCGCTGAGCGGATTTACCCGTGCGGTCTTATAGAATTGGTCTTATCTCCAAAGCTTGGATGTCCGTGTAAGCTGATGGACCTGATTCAACCTCTGCTAGTGCTCCTGGCGGCGGGGTGAGCTTCTAGGCAGGAGGCCAGTGCCCTATGCCGCCACGCTAGGAGCGGCCTGCGTTGCAGAGTCCGTCCAGTGTGGCGGGGCCAGGAGCGAGAGGTCGGGTAGTTGGGGAACATTTAGGTTGGGGTTTGCGTTTGGGTCAAATCCAGTCCTAGTGTGGCCGGGACAGTGGCGCCCGGAAGGAGACCTGCGGTTGAGGCGGAGAAGGATCCCTTGGGTCCGAACTGCCAAATACCTGGGTGTCCGACTGGACCGCGCCCTCACCTTCACCCCACATGTTCGTGAAAGAATCAGCCTCGGCCATGTGGCAGTTGTACCCTATATTCCGATCAACCATGCCCACTCACCTGAAACTACGGATGTATCGTGCGATCATCCCGCCACTGATCCTGTATGGATGCGAGGTCTGGGGATCGGTGGCTCGTACCACCATCCGCAGACTGCAAGACGTGCAGAACAGGGCTCTTAGGATGATCTTCGATACCGAACGTATGTTTCCATCACACATCCTACACACCCATTCTGGCATACCTTACGTTGAGGACGTTGTGCGTGGACTCTCGCGCACATTGTATGCCAGAATTACATCCCATCCCAACCACCTAGTTAACACACTAGGACAATAAGACCACCGTGTACCCAGAAGGAGAAGGAGCTACCGCCTCCCCAAGGACGCCCTTGGGTGGTGAGACCAGCCTCTCATCCGTTCAGTTCACTAACACCTCTTTGGCGGGCGGGCTGCCTTTGTATAGTTTACTAACATTCCAGAAATTTCTCAAACAATCGAGACCCGGCTAGAACAAAGGCGAACTTTCAAGAAATCCGTCTCCTCCTCCCCTCCCCCCCCCCCGCCCGCCGTTTCGGCAAGCTTTTCTCTACACACTGCACTACGCATCCTTTTGAATGCCTTGCCGCCTCAGTCAACAATGGCCTGGTATTATTGGTATTAAATTTAATGTACATGGAACTGAAACTGCAGAATTTATAACGTTTACACATGCCTATCCTTAAGTTTTAAAAGTTATGAATATAATATTGTAGTTGTAGTACACTGTTACACTTATTCGCAAATCTCCAACACCATAACTTTCCTGTCATATTCAGAGGATTGGGTATTACAGACTTATCTTTCCTTTCAAAAATTAGCATACCGGTTACCTCCATTTAATGTATTTAACTCAGTTCTACTTTGAGTACAATTTTGCAACAGTCACACTATCGTTAAAATATTACATTTAACGACAACATAATGTTTACTTTAGAATTTAGAGACAAAGTACTAGAAACTCTAAATAGCCTAAATCCAGAAAATCAAAGTACAAATTTGGTTCATATTTATCGTAATTGACGTAAAATTACGTGTTGTAATTAGGAAGACTTTAAAAGTAGTTGTAACCTACTGCCCTTTTCATTGAAAAATACCTCGTAAATCCTTTACTTCAGAGCATGAGACAGAAAACATGTAACGCCAAAGTTGAAAGCAACGCACTTCAAAGACCACGAAACCAAATATAAACTGCCAGCAAAATAATGAGTCATAATCTTCTATAATTGTTAACTTAAAATAATCTTCTTATATCGTATATAATTTACTTAAAGTGAAATGTTGAGGTGAGGGAATTTAGGAGCACTAAAAGCATAAAAATTAGTGTAGAAACTTACAGCAAAATTATACATACTCAAGTTTACTCAACATAGGTTTTCTGAGCAATTCTTTAACATATTAATTTCAAGTTTGATTTATTTTTATGTATAATAAAGAAAACCAAAAGGGGAAATATTCCAGTTGAAAATTCTACATAAAAATTTCACCTCAAATATATCTTTTGAGGCCGAATTAGTACAATAAAAATAGAGGTGGCGTAGGTGATAGCATGTCTGCCTCACGTTTAAAAGGTCCCGAGTTCGAATCTCGGTCAGGGTGAATTACCTAGATAAGGTTTTTTCCAGGGTTTTGCCTTATCCTTCAAGACGAATGTCGGGTAACTGTAAGCTCCATGGACCCTGGACTCATTTGAGCATCATTTCACCCATTTCACTCATCGTCCGATATCACGTAAATTAAAAAAAAAAAGAGGTGTGTGTATATAGAGTAACCAAAAATGAATTATCGAATAAATGTCAAGTGCTTGTTTCAGTTAATATTTTATGAAAATCCCTCTACCCCAAATTACTCTTGCACAGAAAATATATCTCTCAGTTTTCTTTTCGTACTCATGGACGACCAACAATTTTTTCTTAAATTATGTCAAATGTAACTACTGAATTTTCTGTACGTAGACCTGATATCCCGTATGTTCTGAATTCATTTTACATATACTTTGCATAACTACTGGTTAAACGGTGACCAGACAATACATAAACTATTATAGTAGTGATTTAATGCTCCTAAAACCACAGGTTCATGTTAAGATGCCATTCGTTTGTTTCAGTAGTCATAAAAAAGTGAAATTTCAAAGAAACACCCAAGAAGTTTTAGCTCCAGCTTATATTTACAATAAACATATCAACACTTCAGAGTTTCATTTCGGGTACCTTTATGATTTGCTGTAATAACAAAAATTGGAAGCATTTTTTGCTACTTAAAATTATCTATTTAGAGGAGTTAAGTGTAAATAATTCAGTTGATATTATTTCGACTTCTCTGCGCGATATAATGGAAAAATGTATTTCTTTGCGACCTAAGTGCGAACTTATTCATAACAATTACTTCAATATTTTTAACAACAATGTATAACAGATTAACATAATTTATGAGCAATTTTCAAATGAGAAACTGTATTGGACATTTCCAAAGAAATGGCGATTGGTGCGCTCTGACGAGTGATTGCTGAAACAAATGTATGGAAGAAATGCTGGTTAACGTACCGTACTGCTCTCTAGCGGAATATGTGAGTACTACTACAAACAGCTACGGAGTTAGTTAATTGAGTCATGCGTATTGCAAAAGTCAGATTATGCTTTAGTAATGTCATGGTTATATTTAGAGGTCATGAATAGAAATTTGGTCTATAAAAATCTGCCGCATGTTTAGAAATCACTAAATTTAAATATCAAGTCCGGTATTCCTCCAAGCATATCCTTTCATTATTATGATGTTTGCAGACGGTTGTGCGATGTTTTACTCCTAATAAAGGTATTTACTCTTTATTTAGTGGACCTTAAATAATATTTTCGGTGACAGTTCTAAAGGAATTTCTGGATATTACAACACCTACCACTTTATTTTTTTTTCTACTATCCACGTGGAAGGAAGGAAGGAACATTAAAAATGACAAAGTACTAAACTAGTAACTAATAAATATCTCGAAAAACATTCTTTGAAAAATAAGTATTGAATATTTTAAAAAGATCTACAAGTTAGTTACTCTTATCTCTTACAGTGTATACAAAAAATTATTCCGAACGAAGAGATATTAAAAGGTTATGTCCCGAAAACTAAAGATACTACATGTAAATGCGTTAAACACGTGATTATTTTAAAGCGAAACCGCTAATAGCATTTTTGGAATAAATTTTAAAAGTGCATATAAACTATAATAATTTTCTAGAAATACTTAATGTCGCATCCTTGGACTATATGTACTGAACTTAATCAGTTTGATATCTTTCTGTACTTGCTAGAATCAGATCGGCATCTACAGTTTTTTCAGAAATTGAGGGGCATCATTTAGTTGATGTGCTTCTTGACTTAATTCAACGAATGCAGCATTTACACGATGGTGCGCCAGAACATTTCATATGGATAATAAGGGAACGTTATAATGATAAATTTTCAAACCGATGGGATTAGTGAGGCGTGGCCTACTCGATATCCTGATTTGAATCCAATGAATTTCCACATCTGGTCACAAAGTTCTGGGTTTATGCGAGTCTACAACCAGATATTGACATTCAGGGTGCATAAGAACGCTATTTTTGACAGTTTCCATATGCTCCAAGGATTTATAACAGTATACCCAGATCGAGGTGTAAACTTAGTATATAGATTGGAACAAGAAGAAATCACTTCGAACAATTTTTGTAAACTTTACGTTTGCCATCTAACTCCGATTTATTTCCTTAATATTCAAAATCTACTCCTAAACTTAGAAGGTTATAATAGCTCCATATATTCTTCTAAACAATGTGTAGCCGCAGTATCAGGCAGCGATTAGGAGGCGGTGAATTAATCGAAATCAGATAATTAAGAAGAGGGTAAATTAATAAAAATGCTTTGCTAAACTTAAATAAAAATCTTGTTATAATAATATGAAAATAGAATGGATAGAGTAATGATTAAAATAGCAATTGACTTAAAGAATAAGAAGTGAAGAATATAATTTAATATACCATACATCCAGGCAAGGAAAAGAAAATATTTTTGTAAAAATCTGTACACGTCGGAGAGACAGGAAGGGAGGGAGTTCAATGTCTGAGAACTATAGTATACTTCCAGACAGGAATGTGTTGGGACAAAGGAGCTTTCAAAATGCAGTTGAGCATGAACGCTAAAGGGATTTAGTTCACTGATTTGATAACGATGTATACCGTTACAAACAACTCAGGGTGGGCTGAACATCAATGAGTTAGATGAGTTTTGCAAACCAATGCGAAAATTCGAAATAAATGAGAAACGAATAATAATGTAACATCTGAGAAGAGTGAGCTAGTTTGGTCATGTGATAAAGTTAGAGAGGGGGTCAGAATAAGCTTCGACTGAATCGTGAAGTAAGCAAAATTTACTTAAAAGGTGATACTACGACAGGAAGGACGTGTTCATACGCATTAAGAAGAGAAGCGAAGATTTACAAGTCTGAAATGTAGGGAAGTTAAGAATAGCGCAACCAGCGTAAGTGGAAGCAGCATTAGAAGTTTATTAGAGCAAAGTAGCCACCGTATAAAGAAGAAATAGAAACCGCGCTGTAGTAACTTTAAATTGAATTCATGTTAGGAATTTCACTAACAGGTGGTCACCGATCCAGGTCGATAAGCAAACTTGGTAAGAATTAAACCAAATAATTATGCAACAAACAAAGTGTTATTAATATGACTGAGTAACCAACAACCACCAAAATCCATTTCCTACAACCATACACCTGAGGATAAGAGAACTCATAGCTCCAATTAAAACCCAATCAATTTAACACTGGTATGTGGGTTTGCCGCAAATGCCAATTTTTTCCGAAATATGTTGTGGCATTGATCAGCATTTAAATCTTCAGATATAACCAGAAAACTGTTCTCACATCATGAACGCAAACAAACATTTGAGTGCAACACTTAACGGCAGTAATCGATAAGCATGTTAGCCTTTGAACTTTATGCAGCTTATTCAACAGTTAATTTGTAAACGCATTTGCATATCATAAAGTCTAGTATCAGCGCCGTCGTTTCTGTCATGCAAGCTGTTACAACTGAGCAGGTATTGGTTTAAAATCCAATGACATCTTAGCACAAATCTTGTTGCTGACTTTAAACCAGGGTCACACCGTTTCAGTGGTTATTGGGCGAAGAAGGAAAATTAGCTTATTGCTACCCCCTTTTCCATGATTCAGTACTAAGCGATCTGATTGCACATCGCAGAGGTACCGCGTTCTATTTTTAGAACTTTTATCATACTGCACTAATATTATATACTGATGAATTCACTCATAATTTCCCTTTTTTTAAAGCGAGATTTTGCGCACAAATAAAGTATTTCCGAAATGAGTATTATGTTATTCAATAGAGGGGTAATATGAGTAGGCTATAACCTCATTTTCACAATTTAAAAGATAGGTAAACCGTTGGGAGTGTTTTAAACGTATTGTCGCGAACCCATTGTTGTGAATGGCGCGGCCGGTGCACACAAAGGGACAGATAGTGCAGCGCGCAGATAAAAAGCTTGCCGAAACAGATAAAGATAGTTAACTGGAAGGTTGGTCTTTCTAGTGTCATTGTTAGAGAATATTCCACACATTTCTAGCAGAATGAATGGAGCTATAAAAGAAGCCGTGGATCACCAGCTGAGTCAGTATAATCGTCTACTGCAGCTGTGTTTTGAAAGTGAACTCTTTTGTTTGTGCTCGACGACCTTGAAGATTGTATTTGTGTATGTGACGTAATTCTGTTACTGTAAGGGTTGACCAAAGTGTGTTTCTGCGGAAATAAAGAGCATTTTGAATTTCTGCAAATTGGACTTTTAATTTACGAACCCACTTCTTGCCTCAAGAAGCCCAGCAAAAGCATTTCAGGAAGCATGTTCTTATATACTATTTGATAAAGATCAAGAAGTAAATTATGCTGCTCTGAAATAATTTAAAATAGGTATTATATCCCAAACAACAGTCGACCCCCCCCCGCCTTTAACTGCAGTGGTCATATCGGCCGTTCTCCTTTGGAACATATCGATGGCAAAAACTTGTAAACGTTGGTTTGGATTGCATCATTATGCTCCTGCCGTCCTAAGAAACACACTTTCCCATGAGCAATTCCGCGAACAAAACTCTACAAAGAAAATCTACTGGTAAGCTACTCTTGTGCAAACAACTTGTTTGAATTTAATATGGCGTAATATATGAGCCGAAGTGTCATTGTCGCCTGTCACGCTTGTGCACGTGGGCGTGAAGTAATACAAGTGTGTTTCTTAAAACGGATGCAGTACAGGTGATGCACACATACGCACTCTCATTCAGGCCGCGCCGTGGCTCAGTGGTTGGACCGCTTGGCTCTCACCAAGGCGGCCCGGGTTCGATCCCAGGTGACCGCAAAGTGAGATTTGTGGTGGACAACACGGCGCTGGGGCGGGTTTTCTCCGGGACCTCCGGTTTCCCCCGCCATCTCATTCCACCGGTGCTCCATCTTCATCTCATGTATCATCAGTGTCACCGCCTGCGGTGCTGTATGTAGTAAAAGCGTGCGTTAAACACGACACATTCATTCACTCTCATTCATATTTCTAGACTCAAAAAGTCTCAACCCCCAGCCGGGAATCGAACCCAGGACCCCTCGCACGGCAGGCAGGTGTTCTACTGGCTGAGCTACGGAACCAGTCCCCTGTTAGTTTATTATGTTCCATAATTTAAATAAAAAGTTATTGGGAAGGATTTTAAAAACATGTAAATACAGTTTTCATTTTAATCAACATTATTAGTAGACTATTCAAGATATGTCTTAAAATATTGAACATGAACTACAAATTACACCATCAGGTTCAATATTTTTTTCTATTTAACTGAACGAGCCAAGTGACGTTACGAATGAAGCACAGTTGGTAAGTAGCACTTTTCAGACACAAGATACATTTAATTGAGTTATCGATTATTTTAAAAAAGACAGATTTGGCTTGAATATTTGTTTCAGAATTTGCACAAATGTCAGCCCCTCCGAAGGTTCTGTGTAAGGATTGCCGAACTTAAGTAAAACGAAAGAACCGGAAGTAATGCTTACATACTATTACCTATGTTTTCCACTTGTAGTTGTAATGTACGCTACATGGCTGCTAGCAATGGCTTGGAAATGTCATTCTCTTTACATGGCACAGAGACAAAAAAGATAACGGCTTTCCATTTGAGAAAAGAATAAATTTAGCTTACTAGATTTACAGGTCAACTTTGAGTTTCAATCACAAACTGTACCACTTTATTTAATATTTAATATTGTTAGAGTATAACTAGGGACGGAAACTTCACCTGTTTACCACTGCGGTCATTTATTTCTGTTATAATGGTAACGTTGGTATTCTGCATTTGTTTTAGTATTATAACAGTTTGCAAAGACGAAATGAATGTCGAAATCGATTGTTGAAAAATTATCAAGTTGACTTAATTTCTGAACTACTGCGGCTACAGTCTATAAAAGTAAGTAAGTCTATATATTTGTAGCTTATCAGATTATTTTAATGTACAAATATTTATACTGAATCTAAGTATAAATTTATGATAGATGTTGGAAAATTATTTTAGTAACTATTGAGCTTTTCTGTACATTTTGTCGTAACCTTCCAGTGTGTAGACAAACATTATTTTATTTTTCGCGTAGTTTACTGCTGCTTCAAGCAAAACAAGATTAACATTTTTCCTATAGCAAAATAAGATTACATATGACATGTTTTACACACTGCTATCAGTAAAATGTCGGGTAAAACATGTAGTATTACGGCGTATAGGAGCCGAATGCGACAGAAGGCTTCCGTTCTGCAATCGTTGCAGTAGAAGTAGTTTGGAATCTACTCATGCCCCATTCCTTGCAAGTAATAGCAGGACGATTATTAAAGCCCAGAAAATACGCAACTTCAGGGGGACAAGCATCCCTGATCTTAACGTGGTGTACAATTATTTTAGGACGTGTAATTTTATTGCAAAATTATGGCGTACAAACATGAGCATTTTCTCGCAACTGCACATGCGCAGTGGAATAGCCCACATATGGGAAACAAAGCCCGCCTCGGTAGCGTAGATGGTAACATGTCTGCCTCACGTTCAAGAGGTCCCGAGTTCGAATCTCGATCAGGGTGTCACCTGGATAAGGCTTTTTCCTGGGTTTCCCTCATCCTGAAAGACGAATGTCGGGTAACTCTAAGCTCCATGGACCCTGGACTCATTTGAGCACCATTTCACCCAATTCATTCACCGTCCGATATAACTTAACGTCGGGGCGCACGTAAACATAAAATTTTTTGATGTTTTCAAATGCTAGGCCTTGGCAATGAAGTCATTAGCTCTCTTGTTCTTCAATATTTCTGTATAGTGGATACAGCAGATAGGGACTTAGAAGATGATTTTCAGTCACTTCTTCTTTGTTGCACAGAGGACAATTTGGACTTATATAAATTCCAATTCTGTGTAAGTGTTTGGCCAAATAATAATGTTCCTTAAGTAATCTAAATTTTGCTACTGCACCTTTACGTGGGATTTCTGGAACAATTTCTGGATTTTTAATTAAAATGTTCCATTTTTTATCTTTGGCTTTGTTAGATATTGTTTGGTTTTGTTTGTTTTTACATGTGTTTTTAATTTATCTTTTTATGGATGTAAATGATTAGTTTTTATTTTTGTTCTGAATTAAATTCGCACTTTTTGGGAAGAAAATCAGCTTATTCATTTCCAGCAATTCCACAATGTGCAGTTATCCATTGTAATTTAACTATTTTCTGTAGTTACTGAAGTTGTTGGATCATTTTGTGACATTCTTTAATTTGGACTGACCTCATTTTATATGAACTTTTTGCATATAATGCTGCTTTAGAATCAGAAAGCATGACAGCATTTTTAAATTTATCTATTCTGTATAGAAGGTGTTGGAGTGAAATATGAATAGCCGTTACTTCTGCATCAAAATTTGTTGTGTGGTATCCTGCTGGTTGATAGAATGAGAACAGTGCACACTTAATTCCTGCTCCTGAGTTGTTGTCCAAGTTAGGTCCATCACAAACTTAAATATTAAAGTAGTGTATTGTAGATAGTACATTCCTGCAGAAGAATAAGTTTCTATACCTCAAGGGAGAAAATAAGTAAGAAAAAGCTAAGAAAAATAGTATCTTTAGAATTCCTTCTGAAGTGAATGTAATCACTTTGGAGTTCTATATTAGGATTTCCTTTATTAGGATTTCTTTTATAGCAAAATAACATTCTAGTGATAAACAATGCCATGTTTAGAATATTGGGTAAGTTTGGATCGAAGTAACAATCTCAGTGAGTGGGTTCTGTTTGCTTTGCGACATGGCAGCTGCTTAAACGATGAATTATAACCAGGACCAGAAAGTTCGTACCGATTTCCTTGAGCAGTGTAAGAGCGGCCAGGCATGCCAGGCATGGCTATACCGCGCAGCGCTACTAGCAAGGGCAAGGTTCATCGTAGAATGCACCTCATTACTGTGACTTGTATCCTAAACCTATACATTTTAATATTTAGCACATGCTTTACACCGAGTGGTCGAATCAATCAACTGTAGTTATGCAGGTGTAGACAGCTTTGTAGCTCACATGGAAAAGATATTTTTGAAGATATCTTACAGGATTGCATAGTTCAGAGAGTTAGCACCAGACATATTATGCCGAACATTACGACAAAATTGTTTTGGTATTAGCAATTTAGAAACTGATGGCAGTTCTAACATAACAGTTGCCAAACGTCTAGTAACGAGCAGTTTCGTAGAAATATATTATTGATTGCACATTTCTTTAAAGAATTGCCCACAACTATCACACTGTTACAGCTCAGAGGTATAAAGCTGGCTGAATCTGAGCGGCAAGTAGAACTATCGAAACGGATTTACCAAACCTCGAGCATTCTACCTGGAATAAAGATGAAAATAAACAGTGTAATTGAAAAGAATGCAGGGGTCGGTGCGATTTACCGCATACGAGATGCACTTTTAGATCCCCCCAAAAAAGCTATGCTACTGATACGGAACTGATAAAATACTTCAAATATACACCGATCACATCATGTGAGTTCGAAGGAAAGTTTTCGCAGGATAAATCTTGTCTAACGGGACGTAGAATGAGTTTTTCATTTGAAAGGCTTCAGAGATGTATTATTGTTTATAGTAAATGAAATTCCTGCTTTGGTATTTTGTCAGTAAGAGCCTTCAGATATTTAAGAAATTAACTTTATTATTTGTATATTATTTTACTTTCGATCAGGAAATATTACAACCCGCGTTATAACTGCTTGGGTGTTGCCACAATGTGCCTATTTAAATAATGAAATCAGCTAGAAGCAATCCCGTATGTACTATATAAGAATTTGTATGTTGTACATGATAGAAATAGGTGTGCATTTACTAATGTCTCATAGGACATTTTTTTTTTTCTCCGGGCAAACGGTTTCAATGCACCTACGCCGTGCGGTCTTTGGATGCCGAGAGAAGGTCGGTTGTAACCTGTGTAGGGAACGGCGGGCGGTTTGAACTTCCTAGCTCTGATTATAACTAAGGGGCGAATTCCTATTACGTCATTTATTTGGCCTTAAAATTAATATTTCTCATTGTTCAGATCTTTGGTCATATTTATGGTTATTTCCATTGTAAAGTCATATTTTGGTAATATTTTGGGGATTATTATACTACAGTCAGCAGCTGATTAGAAATAAAATCAAACAGTATTATGTATATATAAAAGTCTGTCTTTAATTGTTTTTCGAAGGTTCTCTTAGCAAGAAGCAAAGGTTCGTTCAGGACAAAGGAGTCAAACTTGAAAGTATGAATCTCACTTTTTCTCATTTGATTGGCGACATGTTTAATGCTTTGCTCCCTCTATTTTGCAAGCCCCATCTTCACCACCTTTATTAAAGTTTCTTGTACATTCTATTGAGATCTCAGTAAGTTTGGTGTCACCATTCTTAAAACTACTTGCTCTGAAAGTGTCAAATTAAGACATTTTACTCCAGAGTTTGGGGAGAAGGTACTGGAGGTGTTATTTTATATTATAAGTATTGTGCAGTGAAAGTATCTGCAAGAAAGCAATTTAATGTACAACACATTGAAACCGCTAAGCATCAAAAGTGTTTAACCCGCCTCGGTAGCGTAGATGGTAGCGTGTCTGCCTCACGTTCAAGAGGTTCCGAGTTCGAAACTCGGTCAGGGTGAGGTACCTGGCTAAGGTTCTTTCCGGGATTTTCCCTTATCCTGAAAGACGAATGTCGGGTATCTCTAAGCTCCGTGGACCCTGGACACACTTGAGCATCATTTCACCCATTTCATTCACCATCCGATAGCGGCTCATGCCTGAGTCAGCGTTTTCTTCAACTGCAGATTCTGCGGACACCCTTCAGAATGTATGGCTATTTACAAAATGAAGGAAACTTCAAATATTCCCTTAAAAAATTAAACAGTCTCAGCTTTAGGTTTATTTTTATAAAAATACACACATGTGACTATAGCCTCATGTGATGTGGAAGTAGTTTCTCCAGATATAGGAATATTCTGTCCAAATATACAAGAGGCTTCCAGTTTAATAAGCTAATAATGCACATTGTCATTCAATGTAATTTTGTTGCTGATGAAAACCAACTCCCAGATATGAATATTTTATTATTATTAACTATTCTGTTCTTAAGTTACAATAATTGTTTGTCTCAATTTAGGATTTCATAAGCTATTCCATAAGCTGCTAAATTAAGAAGTGGAGAAGATTGTTTTCTACAGAAATTATTAAAATGTTCATGCATGAAGGATTATTAATTGTTAATTTATTTTTGTTTAACTTTGACTCTCAATAGTAATATGATTAGTAAATTCACTAAGTAATAAAGGTCATAATTGTGTCTTTTTAGGTCAGATTTAAGTTATTTTTAGGTCATAAATGCTTACATGTTTTCCATTTTTGGGTCACAGAAATCCATCTCTTAAACCATCGATAAAGAAATCAGCTTGCTTCTCTCGCGTATTTTGTTAGTATAATGTTGGCATCTATTCAGTTGCGGTAGCTTATTTTGTTTTTTGACAGCGCCAAAAATTCATACCACCACCGGAACTTCACTCTACAGTTCTTTTACGCTATCGTAAATTTAAATCTACACTTAAAAGGAGCTTTGAGCTCGATACCTCAGAATCATTAGGCCATCGCCTAACCAACAGAGCTACCCAGATTGACAGTTTGATTGGCGGTGTTAGTCTTAAGTTGGCTGCTCTGCCAATTAGCTGTTCTACATAATCGAAACTCCCTGGATCAGATGTCTAAGCTTAAGTAAACAACGAATCATAACTATTGTTAATGAACGCTAGCTCGCTTCGCTGCATGCATTATTGTAACCACTAGTTGCAATTACCCCAGCTATATAAATAAAAGATAACAAAAAAACTGAAACTAATCTGACCTAACCTAACCTAACCTACTGTGAATCGGAAACATCAATAATCAGTTATGAACATCCATGAGGAGACTTTTGTCACGTGCTTGGTGTAACCATTGTTTGCTAATTAACCTAAGCTTCACTTTCTCTCGTATGGAGATCATTTGTCAGCCATTGGCAATGTTTATTGTTCCTATGTTGGTGGCATTTATTTGAATCTACATTTGAAAGCCGCTCGCAGCTAAAAGATACGAAATGTAATAATTCATTTTCAGGTAATGTTTATAAAAATTGCACCTTATATAAGATCAGCATTGAGAAAAATATTTTCTATTCGTTTTAAATTTGGAAAAAATGTTACACGTTTCCTCTTCCTGATTGCGTTAATTCTTTGTCGCCTCCTTCTTTCTTCATTATTGATTTTTCTTTTGCATTTCAAACACATCAGCAATGCTTAGTCTAAGCACTTTGAATTACTTTTATTTCGTACCCTGCAAATAAATTTTGCGAGCTTTTAGTATCTGAGTATTTCTTTAAATAGAACATGCAGCCACATATCTAGGTAATTAGGAAATTACAATTATATAATTTACTTTTAAAAATATTAAAAATTAGGAAGTCAATAGCATATTATTTCAAGTAATTAACATTTCTTAGCATCTTTCTCTATTAGTATTGAGTTTTTATTCTTTATCTCTAGGACCCTCTATAAGTTCTGAGTTATATAGAGGTTTTGGCATAAGAAATTGCCAGGCTTAGGAACTTTTAAGCAGTTGGCTTCAAGCTATCTTTATTCAAACCATATAATAATACGGCTAATTCTACACGAAGTTCCATTAGAGGCAGAGTCCCCGAAGCTTTTGTGCTATCCGACGATTTGCTGCTTTATTACACAGACAAAAACCCTCGCAGAACCTTCAGCCCCATTCAGCGGTACCTTCGCCTCCTCCAAGATTGGTGCAGGCTATGGTTGTTGTTCATCAATCCGGAGAAACGTCAAGCCGTTTTATTTACCAAGCGCCATTTTCTCCACAACTTCCTCTCATTCATCTACTTTAGGAGAAGGATATGGGTGGACGAATTCAATCAAATACTTGGGAATGAAACTGGATAAGGGCCGAACTTTCCGGGAACACATCCACATCGGACGTGAGGGACCTCTACTTTGTTATATCCCATGCTGCGGTTTGGGGTGTTGATTTCCCTGAAGTTACGCTTCTTTAAGGCTCTAGTTCCCTTAATATGCTTTACGCGTGCGAAGTCTGGGGCATGGCCGCAGGCTCCAACTGACTGCTGCTCCAACGTGTACGGAACAAATGCCTATTATTCAGAAGGTTCCCTGTGAGGTTACTGCATGAAGCCTCACATCCACTATGTGGAAGATGAAATTAGGCACCACCATCAAATTTTTCACCTGACTACCTACATATCACAGCGTCCTAGTTAGACATCTTAGGAACTCAACTCAACTCAACTCCATGCTGGTGGGCTGTTTGGAACAGCCCGAAGGGTGGTCAAATCGTGTACCTGCTCTGGGAAGAGCTTAACCACGTAGTGGCGGGATGTGGATGTTGCAGAATGACGGGTGTATTTTAAGTGGGGTTAGTGTAGGGAGGTAGCTTGTTGCTCCTCAGGGAATGATGAACCGGGTGCTACGGACAGCGAGCACCGCTGGTGGGTTAGTTAATAAACTTGGAAGAAGGTATGTATAATTTTGAATATTCCATGATACAATTTTTGGATTACTCCCAGAACACCGACTAAAGCGATACCGGATTCCCGGTATGTCTTGCGGGCATTTGCGGTAAACCTAAGGCCACTATACCAGCCTTAACCAAATTTACAACCTCCCAAATCTTTGCCTGGATTATAACAACTTTTACAATCTTACTTTTTACTATTACATATGTCGAACAGCGGTGCTCGAGGGCCGTTGCACCCGATTCTGCAGCCGTCGAGGAGCTACAATGCTATCCCGCCTCTACACACTACACCACACATCCCATCACTGTGGGGTTAAGTCCTATC